>PITA01002563.1:0-158202 GCA_004023965.1 Spilogale gracilis | reverse complement strand
GGTCTTTTTGTCTTCTGGATTAAGAATGGAGCCTTTTGGGGCCCCTGGGTGGCTCAGTCCTTAGGCTTCTGCCTTCGGCTCAGGTCATGATCCCAGAGTCCCAGGTTCGAGCCGCGCATCGGGCTCCCGGCCCCACGGGGAGCCTGATTCTCCCTCTCTCACTCCCCCTGCTTGGGTTCCCTCTCTGGCTGTGTTTCTCTGTCAAATAAATAAATAAAATGTTTAAAAAAAAAAGAATGGAGACTTTTTTGCATTATATATCAGATTCCAGTGAGGGCAAAAAGCTTGTCTTTGTGGGTGGTGACAAAAGACACACGAGTCTAGTGGAGACCATGGAATGCCCGGAAGTTCAGCAAGGCCTGAGTACGCGCGGGCTCACAGCTCTGGGAGCACGCGTCTGTACAGGCCGGGCCCGGCTCGGCTGCCTCGATCGCTGAATGCCAACACAGCTTGCTCTGTTTGCAAAACAGAACACACCAAAACCCAGCAGAAACAACCCCAAAGCCCAAGTGCTTAGATGCAGGGGTGAGGTCTAGGAGAAGCTGCTGAGCAACAGAGAAGGCAAGAATGAGAAAATACTGAGCATGAGGCAAGATAGGCATGGTGACCGAGGAAGCTTATTTGTAACCAGAGTAAAAGTATTTTTAATACAATGGGAAAAGGACTTTTTTTCTTAAAGATTTATTTATTCATTTTAGAGAGAGAGAGAAGACAAATAAGCATGGGGGAGTAGAGGCAGAGGGAGAGAGATGTCCAGCACAGAGCCCATTGCGGGGCTCAATCTCATGGCCCTGAGAGCATGACCTAAGCCAAAATCAAGAGTTGAGGCTTAACCCCCTGAACCACTCAGGTGCCCCTACAAAAGGCCTTCAGCAAGGCCCCACAATCAGATCTCTAATAAATTCTTTTATAAGTCAGTATACCTGCTCTGGCTGGATTTTCTTTTTTTCTCTCTCTCTCTTTCTCTCTGACGTAGCCTTCAACAACTCACTAGTTGCATACAGCAGCCATTGTCCATCACAACACGTGCCCCCCTTAATACGCATCACCAGGTTACCCCATCCCTCCACTCTCCTCCCTTCTCTAACCCTCAGATTGTTTCCAGGAGTCCAGAGCCTCTCATGGTTATGCTCTGATGATTTCTTCCCATTCAGTTATCCCAGCCTTCCCCTGCAGTCCTCTGCTCTATTCTTTGTATTCCACATATAAGTGAAACCATATGACTGTCTTTCTCTGATTGACTGATTTCACTCAACATAATCCCCTCCAGTTCCATCCATGTCATTGTAAATGGTGGGCATTCATCCTTTCTGATGGCTGAGTAATATTCCATTGTATATATGAACAACGTGTTCTTTTTTTAAAATTATGTTCAGTTACCCACTGTATAGTACATCATTAGTTTTGGATATGGACCGCTTCTTTGTAAAATAATGCCAACATGCTTGAGGGAGACGGTTCAGCTGCTGGGTCATCCTGCCCATTTGGCCTGAAGGAAATGAAGCAAGTCTGGAATGTGAGACTTCAGTGCAATTTAAGAGGAAACATCCCTAGGGTCCACTGGGGGGGTAGGCTATGGGTGGTGCAGGGAGCAGGGTCTCCTGCTCATCTATCTCCACATGGCCACGGGCCCAGAAGGACAGCCCCCATGTCTCTTTACTGGGGGACTCAGAAGCCCCCTGGAAGGAACCGCCCCAAGGGGCAAGCCTGGAGGCAACCAAGCTCTGTGGAAGACAAGAGTCAGAGTGCACTGGGAGGGGCGATCCTAGGTGCAGCGTAATGACTGTCCTTCAACAATCTCTTGAAGACATGCTTAGTCTGGGGGAAGGCTCTAGACAGTGAGGGGGGAGCAAAACCGGAAGAGCCACTTGGCTTTCTTCTGGGCACGGGCAGTGAGGCCTCCCAGCTCATGTAATGGCTGGTAGGACAGAGATGCTAGGGGCTCCAGACTCGCTGTGGTGGCAGGACAACTCCGGGGGCCGGAGACACGGACAAGCATCCCCCTGGGAGCAGAAAAGTCATCCGAGCATCACACCTGGCCATGCTCCACTCTCTCCCCGACTGTCCCTCTGCTTCTGTGCACATTGTCTCTCTGTCTCTGTCTTGCTCTCCATCTCTCTCAGTACCGGCCAGCCTCCCTCTTTCCCTGTACGTCCTCCTCACTGTCTTACTCATTATTTCAGTCTCCCACTGCAGCTCTCTCTGGCTGTCTCTGGCTCTTCCTATCTCTCTGGCTGTCTCTTTCTCTCCCTTCCCTCACTGTCTGTCTCTCTAATACAAGGGCGGTAGAGGGGAAGAGTTTTGAGTTTCCTCTGAATAAACATGGCTGAAGGGCACCACTCCCTGGGAGTTGCTGTCAGAGAAAGGGACTACAGGCAGGACAGACTCCCCCAAACCTGGCTATGGCCGGTTTGCTGTGAATGAGGACTGTATGCCCCTGAAGGCTGAGATCCAGGCCTGTCTCTGAGTGAGCGGAGCATCTTTGTAATGTCTTTGGAAACCGCCCCCTCAAGGTCAGAGTTGTCCTCCATTGGGGGCCGGGGTCTGGGGAGAGTAGGGGGTGGGAACACTGGGCTGCCTCAAGACCTAGGTGACTTCAAATTTCAGAGAAAGATCCTGGTGTTGCATTTTCATCTAACTGCCTTCTCACAGAGCCTTGAAATTTTCTAGGATTAAGTGATACAAGTTGTGAGCAGCTCTGGTTATGAATTCTTCGATCTGTTCCAAACCCTCCCCACCACCTCATTTTCCTCAGAAATACTTTCCTTGCATATAATTCAAATCCCTATCAGATTTGGTCTTTATTGTATTTTTCATTATTCATTCAGCACCGCATCAGCTCCTCTGCTGTGGGCGATTTCCTTTGAAGCCGAAGCTTCTCACAAATGGCTTGTTTGTATGGGTCCTTCTGCCACTGTGTCCAGGAGCCATCTACAAGACGGCTAGAGATAAGCCCCGAACCTGCCCACTGATGTCTGTCTTCAATTCCAAACTCTCTCACTGCCGTCTTCCACAGAGCAGTTATCTGGGGCCTTTTCAGAAGCAAACAAAGTGAGACACCCAAGCCCCGGAGCTCGTCAGCTATCCGTCCGCACACACCCTGCTGTCCTGGGAGTATTCAAACTTGGTTTTTGCTGGAGTTGAGAATTTCCAAATAATCATCAAAATGTTCCTCTCGCTGGCCCGTAATTCATAAGCTCTTTCCCAACTCCTGAACCATGAAAACTTAACCACCTGGCCCTTTTGCCCCAATCAGCATGTCATTCTCTCCTATATAATTATCAGCTCTTAAATAGAATTCCGAGTTTGTAATGCTCTGCTATCATACGGATGCGACAGCAGCGGGCCAGGGCGGTTATTGTTTGTAAGCTGGCTTTGACAAAAGAGGAATCCAGGAACTTAATTAAGTTCCCAGAGACCCCTCCGCCAGTCAATACCCAAGACAAAGACAGGCCGGCGCGCCGACAGCGTTGAACCACACTGCCCCCCTCCCCCGGGACCGCTGGTCTTGTCTGGTGACCTGGAACCCTTTTCTGATGTGTACACAAATCAAGCCCTGTGACTCCCACCTTCCGGGAATATTTTTAGCTTTTGATAAAGTAGTTACTTCTTCCCATTCCAAGTCCTCTTATATTTGGTATGGTTGAATGAGTGGTACGAGTGGTATGCCCTGTGACGGGGGAGGAAAAACTGGCTTCCACTTCTTTTAAGATATTTTTGTTTCTCCCTCTCCTGGAAAGAGCGGAGACTCACAGAGGGTTGGCAGGAGGGAGAAAAGTAACGGAGCCTGAAGTTGCCATGTTTCCATTTGGAATGCAGCTGCATTTCCCTAATACTAAGGGTTTCTTCATGTGAGAGCCAAGTTTTTCAAGTGTGTTTTGTAGCCAGGTGGCACGGAAGAATGCATGGCTCATTCCAAAGGGAGCTCAGAGCACGTGCTTTAACTCAATTGACACAAACCTAATAAAAAAACCTGGGCCTTCCCATTATTTGCCTCTCATTGAAGGAGTTTCCAGTCCACAGCATGATCTTTAATTAAATTTGGACATAATATACCCAACATAGAAATGGCCAAAGTAAGCCAAGACTTTATATACACTTCAGTTACTTATTAGGCAAAGGCAGAAAGACAAGCGATAATTATTTTCTGGTTTAGAACTTACAAAATAATGCACGAGACTTCGGACTGCCATGGAGGTTAAAAACTTTCCAAACTTTGGCTCCCCAATCCTTCCTGCAACACGTAACAGTGGAGGAGAATACAGGCAGGTAATGAGCCCTACAGTGACCCAGACCCTCGATCTCTTTCTCTTATGTCCTCCACTGCTGTGAGTCTGCATTATGTCCCTCTTCTCAGAAGTGCAGCAGCTGCTTAGACTTTTTTTTTAAGATTTTATTTATTTATTTGAGAGGGAGAGGGAGAAGCAGTCTCCCTGCTGAACAGGGCGTTCGATGTGGAGCTCAGTCTCAGGACGCTGGGATCATGACCTGAGCCGAAGGCAGACACTGAACCAGCTGGGCCACCCAAGTGCCCCAGTTTGGGTATTTTGAGATGAGTGCCTTAAGAAACGTAGAATCTCTCCCAGGGACAGAAAAAGCCAGTCTGAAACCACCCCCAGGCTGAGCCAAATAGTGCTGAAAGTTTGCCATGGGGTCCCTGATTCTCTTGTTCTTAAGATTTAAGAAGGAGGATTGGAGGGCACTTCCTCTCGCTGAACCGTCTGCGAGCTGCACTGTCAATTCCCATATAGCCCATAAGTAGATGAACCCCCTACATGAATTAAATTACTTGGTTTCATACTTTCCCCCTATGAGGCTGATCCTATTCTTTCCCCCATTTTACAGACGGAGAAGTTGAAGCACATAATTAAAATAATACAGCAAGTAAATTGCAGGGCCAGGATCGAAATACACGCGGGCTGCCACCAGAGTCTTGAATTAGAAGCAAATGCTCAGCCCCATCCCTGGGGAGCACACTGAACACTTTCAGGGAGAGAGGGCCTTGCCACACTGTTAGGAGACTGAATCCCATCGCCAGCATCCCTCTTTAACCCCTAACATACCTCTGTGCAGGACTCTAGCGGTGGGATTGCTTCCTGGAGCAGCCCTGGCAACAGTTCGTCTGGGCCTTTGTGGACAATGGAAAGCCCAGAGTTCTACCTGCCCTGTCGCCCTCCCACTGTCTTGCCTTTTGTTTTAAAGGAGGCCACAAAAACGCTTAAGGACTCAGATGATACACTTTGTCTTTGCAGACTCTGCTAGGGCCTCTGGAAGGTTTAGAAATACAACAACAACTGAAACCTTTCTGAAGAACACAAAAACAACACTAAGGGCATCTGAACCATGAAACCCAACCCATGAAGGCACTAATTTCCTCGTCAGTTCTGTGACAAGGAATAAGAACAAGGAATGGATGAACAGGACTGGTTAAAGACATCATAGATCTTATATTTAGGTTTTGTCGATTGTCCCAGCCTTTGGAGATTTCTCAGATTTTTAATAGACACAGACCTATTAAAGTTTCTGCCCTTTGTGTACCAGGTTTGCGACAGAGGGACCTACATTCACATCCGGGCTGTGCCATTCACTAGCTTTGTGACACGGTACCAGCTACCCCATGTTACAGAAGCTCTATTAGTTGGGCATTTAGCAGATACTCAGTAAACTGTAACTCTTGTAGTGGTCAACGTTGATTGCATGCAACAGAAACCTAGCATTTCAAGCAGAATGATATTCAGTGCAGGAGATGGTTTCCTAGCAAAATTCCTACAAGAGATGGCAGCTGGGGAGAAAGGAACACAGGAGTGTAGCTGCTGCAACCAGAAGCCAGGAAGCCATTGCTGCTGCAACCACGACAACTCCCAAACACGAAAGAGGCCCACAGACCCTCAACGCACTTGTTTCTGTAGCTATTCTCATCAGCAGCAAGAAGGTCTCTGTTTCAGTTGCTTTCAGATCTCATTCAAGCATGTCTAATTGGCAGAGCATAACTTGCATCCAGAACTATAGCTTCCAAAGAGTCTGGAAAGCTGGTTTTTTTAACTGTCAAGTCTCAGTGACAAAGTAAATCACATAGAAAAGAGGTAACAATGGATGGAATGCTAATTGACAATATCCAGCACATTACTCCTAGCTACTATCGCTGCCATCAAGAGTGTGCCCTTGATACCATTATCACGGCCATGGAGACAGTTTGGTAGAGAGTTCGTCGCAATTTTATCCCCCATAAGGTAACCAATTTGGGTTTCTGGTACTGCAAACTGTAACCATTTACAGAGATTTTCTTTGTCCGACACTAATTGGACCACAAGGGATCAGATGCACAACCTTTTTCTGGTTAACATCCTTATGTAAACAGCAGAGTTCATCAGCCTTGAGTACAGTCACTTTCAGAATTGAAGCAAACACATGGGATCAGACTAGAGAAGTTTTATGAATAATAAATAAAGACTTTCTGATTAAATAAATTGCTTGGTGCTCAAATAACAATTCAAACAGGAAATCGACTCTTACATCTGTTCTTTATGATAAGCATATGGAATCACACCCTCTGAAGTTTCTGCTATCCCCTCCTATAATCCATTATGCCAACTGGGTGGATCACAGATAAAGCAGAACCACAAATAATTCAAACTTCTATTTTATCTTCCCTGAGTGTGCAAGGAATCAGGCAACACATGAATGCCATTTTACCTGTCTGCTTCTCCTTTGTTCTCTTGCTCCTTGATCAGCTTGAAAAACAATCCACAAAGTGATACACAGCCAGGAAAAAAAAAAAATGTAGTAGGCATTAAGTTAGAGAAAGACAAAGAATATGCGTCCATGGTATACAGAAACTAAAGCGGCATGAGCATGAATCCTTGAGTTTAATGAACAGAAGCAACATCATTGAGCTCTGACCCATGGAACATGCTAAAGAAGTTAAACTCTTTCTTGCAATAGGTTCATGCAAAACCATTTACAGAGTAAATATTCGTAAACCATTTGTATGTAGACAAACATCTAATTGCATTTTGCTATACAAAGTAATAAGAAATAAACATTCATTCAAAATACTCTCAACTTAATTATGGTAATAGATTCAGTGTAAACCTAGAAAATTATGGGCTGATAATATTAGCTTGTTCAATTTTAAAATATCATGTTGACTATTAATAGCAATGTAGTCTTGGTAATAACCAGATCATGACAGAGGAATGGTAAGTACATGGGGAGCAATTCAAAAAAATTTCAAGGAGTGCTGCTGCAATGACTAATGAGAATTGTCATGGATAAAACAGCCATGCCTTACTAAAAATAAATCAATTAATGTACTAGTTGTCTATTAATATTTCTCTTCCAGATAAAAGCCTAATCAAAGATAGGGGTTACACTTTGGACTCTTGAATCACATTTTCTAGGTCTGAGAGTAAACTTGTTGCCCCCCACTTGTCGTATGAACAAAGTCCCACAATGAGGTTCAAGAGCAATGTGTATCTGGCACCATTATTTCCACCTCCATTGGAAAACAACTGTTTTCTTACTTACGGTATTTTCCTTAAGGTCTAGTTTTGAGAACACAGCAAATGGAGACAAACAGTGACTTTTGTGGTTGTTATTGTCTTGCTATTTTTCCCCTTTAAGGATAATTTTGAAAAAAAAAAAAAGCTAGTCATTTTTATTTCAACACTTTCATACTTCTCCATTTGGGAGAAGGAGAATAAATTATATGAGTGTTATGTTGACAAAAATCGTCAGTGATATGTGAGTCAGAAACCATGAGTAAATTGAAAGTAAGATTATTGGCTAAGTCATTCTTATCTTTAAAACCTGTGGCTTGGGGTGTCTGGGTGGCACAGTTGGTTAAGCCACTGCCTTCAGCTCAGGTCATGATCCAGGAGCCCAGGGATCGAGTCCCACATCGGGCTCCCAGCTCCTCAGGAGCTTCTCCCTCTGCTTCTCCCTCTGACCTTCTCCCCTCTCATGCTCTCTGTCATTCTCTCTCAAATAAATGAATAATATTTTTTAAAAAAAAATCTTTAAAACCTGTGGCTCATTTAAATAGTAAATGGAAAAGTTGTAGGGCCTTCTCCAGGTAACTAGGTAAGTATGGTTATGGGGACATGGATGGAAGAAATGAAGGAAGAAAAGAAGATAAGAAGGTTATGTGGGTTTCCTTATGCTGGACCATTACTAAGAGGGTCCAAATTCACAGATGTTGGTTACATCCATGAAAACCTAGGTTACTGAGGCAATATAAAAACCCTTGGTAATTGAGCTCTTTTCCTACAACCCATGATCTGCATTCTTTCCTTAGTTTTTAAAGTTTCAGAACCAATCCTATGTTATTAAAAAAAATCACACAAATGCCCCGTCCCTTCTCTGCTTTGGACCAATTTCTAATTTTGTTTATATCACGCTGTTATATAATCAATTGAATTGAAATTACATTGCATTTATTTGCCCATCTAACTGCCCCTCTCACTAGTAAACTGAGAGCTTCATCAAGGGCAAGGACATATTTTCCTATTTCTGTTTGTATTCCCAGAGCATAGCATACAGCTTCATACAGAGTATGTGCTCAGTAAACATTTGTTCTAAATAAAGAGAACTGACTCCCTCATTTATCCATCTTTTGACCTTATTAAAAACGTCTTGCCTATTGGAGTTTTCAAAATGGATCAGACTCTTTAAAATTCCTATGCCCAAGCCACACCCCTCACTCCAATAAAATCAAAATGTCTGGGGGTGAATTCTGGACATCAGTATTTTTAAGTTATGTATGTAGTGCCAATGTACAGCGAAATTTGTTAATAGTGCTATGGAGACATTTTCCAGTTTCTCTTAGTGCTTTGTGTTAAGAGAGTGAAAGGGGGCATTTCTCTGACCAAGTCTTGCCCCTCCAAACCTGCTTCAAAAGGAGAAGGCATAACTGTAATGGTACAAAGTGGAGGGTTTAAGTTCCCCCAACTCCTACCAAAGGCTCAGGCTTTGGACAATGTCCTTTTCTATTCTCCCAGGATGGCCCTTAGAATCTACTTCTTGAAGTCAAAACAGGATTGGAAGGTTTTTCTGATGCAAAACCATCTTTCCTAGGTGAAAAAAAATCATTTGATAATCATTTGATCAAAAACCTGCTTTTATTTATTAAAAAAACTAATGAGACCCAATTCTGGCCCTACGACTTAGTCTTGGCCCTAGCATCAATCAATCCACATGTCCAGTGGAACATGTGGATGGGCATCTTTTACGGAAGCATCGTCTAAGAACGTATCTAGGGAACTGAAAGGAACTGTGACATCCCTCTGCAAGGACACGGCAGTATCTCACTTCATTCCTGTATTGCATGGAGATGTCTTTGTGCAGTATGGCCCTCCCATTTGGTTAGTTTGGGACTCTTAAGATTGTAAATCGGAGTTTCACCTTAAATACAGATTCACTCAACCAACTGACTTTGAGCTACATACACAGAAAGGCAGATCTTCCTATAAATATTTTGCATGTAGAATTTGCAGTCGTATCCACATGGTCTCTGGAGTAGATGTCTCTGTTCCACTAAGGGAGCTCACTCCAGATAAACTTAAAGTTCTGCAGGAACTGCCTATTTTTTGTCCCCTCTTTAAACTCTCTGCCCCAGTTTGGATCCTCCAACTCAGTTGGTGGCTTCAAACCAAGGAAGAGAAAGAACCTATAAGAGAACAACCACATAGCATCCTGCCCCTGAGGTGAGAACTTAGTTGAGGGTTATTCACAAGAGTTGGAAAAAGACTACTATCTCCCTTGCATTTCGTGCATGGCCAAAGGGCATCTACATTTGCTGTTGATGGTTTTCGTGAACATTAAACTCACTTGCAGAATTTATTCTCCATTCCCCATTAGGAGAGTTATGTAACCTGAATCCTTAATGGACTTAATCAGCAGGATAACATGACATTTCCCCGCTCTGTGTTAAAGTGCGAGGCAGACTACAAAGATGTATTAAAGACATCTCTGCCCTTGAGGATTTTATAATCTAGTTGTAGAGATGAGAGGGTCACAAGAACTACTACAATGTATGACATGTCTACTAAAGGGACTGTTTAAGTCAGGGCTCATTTGTTTTCAAGGAGGAGAAACACACTCAAAGTTGCTCAAGTTTGGATGCAGAACTTTTCTGTAGAAAGTCCAAGGAAAGTTAAACCAACAGCCTCCAGGAAGGGCATATGAAGACAGCAGAAAAGTCTTGGCTTATCTCTGGCTATATTATCTTGCCTACTTCATTTATCCTCTTTTGTTTGTCTTTCTCTAAATCTGTGCTCTGAGGATCACTTTATGTCAAAATTTTCTAGACAGTAACTTACATAGGCTAACCTAGTTAATTTCATAATTAAAAGTATCTTAAACAGGTAGATAGTATCTCTTCAATGATCAGCCTCAGCATCATTCATCACTTTAAGCTGGCTATTGCACCCAGTGATTTCCCTGGGTTATGCAACCTTACCACAGTACCCGAAATAAAGAAAATAGAAAAGAAGCATAATAAAGGGGGGATCAAAAGGTTTTATAGGAGAAAAAGTAAATAGTTTGACCTTTCCTGCATTATAGAATTATTTTGAAGGATTAATTCCAGCAGAGTCATGTGTAGGGAGGGCTCCTTTCCATATGTAACTTGAGGAGACATCTTCTATTACGTCTATATCTATAGGTATAAATCATTTGCTCTTTGACTTCCTGACAGCTGAGCCCAAATTTATTCCTAAGTCTCTTACATAGGAAGGAAACATATTGGATAGAGTTGAACTAAATCTGAAGATCCTCAAAATACCGAAAATTCGAAAGGCTTCACCTGAAAGTATTTTTTAAACATTTAGTTCCACTGCAATGAATGCTGGTTATCAATCTTATAAAGAGATACAGCAAAAGAGAGTGTGTGCCCTTTGACTTCAAAACATGGAAAGACCACCAGGAAGATGTCAGGAGAGGTCTATTTGAATCCTTTCTCTCAAAGTGTCACTAGAGCTTTGAGAGAGAGAAAGAGAGAAAGAGAGAGGGAGAGAGAGAGAGAGAGAGAGAGAGAGAGAGATAAAGATTCCATATATCCCTGTAAAATAAGGAAATGCTTAAATGGGAGAGCCACACAGCCTTCTCTCATCATGTGTCAAGAAATCATAGAGTTACCTAAGCAGAGAAGTACAGAGTGGGAGAGAATTTGATAAGATCTTTGTCAATCTATATCAAAACAGTCTCTTCAAAGAACCTAAAATGGCTAAAATCAATAACATCTGATACTACCAGTTGATGTAGAACAAATAAAATTCTCATACACTGTTAGAAAGAGTAAATTTGTACCAACAGTATGGAAAACTGCTAATACTGACATAAGCATACACTAAAATCGACCAATTCTGTTGTTAGGTATATAGTCAACAGAAATGTAAATGTATTTTATACAAAGGCATATACAAGAACATTCACACTAGCTCTATGCATGATAATTCAAAGTAGAAATTACCCAAATGTCCATTAATAATAGAATGGACAATTAAATTGTAGAATAGTTACACAGAGTTAACCTATACTGCAACAAGAATGAACTCCAACCACAGGTAACAACATGAATGAATCTCATAAGCATAATGTGAAGTCAAAGAAGTCAGACACAGAAGAGTCTATACTACAGATGAATGGAAAAAGAAGAAATGATACACATACCCGCACATACACACACACACAGGAATAGTACTCAGCCATCAAAAAGAAGGCATCTTGCCATTTGCAATGACATGGATAGAACCAGAGAGAATTATGCTAAGCAAAATAAGTCAAAGAAAAACAAGTATCATATGATTTCACTCATAGGAGGAATTTAAGAAACAAAAACACACAAACATAGGGGAACGGAAGGAAAAATAAAATAAGGCAAAAACAGAGAGGGAGGCCAACCATCAGAGACTCTTAACAAACTGAAGGGTTGCAGGAGGGAAGGTGGGGGGGGATGGGGTAATGGGTGATGGGTGTTAAGGAGGGCACATGATCTGATGAGCACTAGGTGTTGATGATGAACTGATGAATCACTAAATTCTACCTCTGATACTAGTAATCTAGTATATGTTAATTAAAAGAAATACACTATAGGATTCCATTTATATAAAGTTCCCAAACAGGCAAAGCAATCTACTAACTGTTCTGTACTGGAGATGCCACATGTAGGGCTCTGGTCCATAGTCCAGTGGAGCCCAGACGTCCAGTCATCCTCGTCAAGGTGTATACATGTGAATGAAGCCATCTTGCTCCTTCTAGACCCTCCTACCTACCAGCAGCATAAGGCTGTGTGTTCCCTCAGTCAGTGGCTTTATAATAGAAGACTGGCCCAGCCAAGGCTGTCTGTCCAAACTCCTGATAAAAACAGTTGCAAGCTACAGTAAAACATTTGTTTGGAACTACCAAATCTTGACAAGTTTGTTACGCAATAGTGTATGAGTAGAACACCTCCCAAACCTCCAAGGTTGATTGCCATTTTTCCTCCATACTTCCTAGTTAGAGCACCGTGTTTATGGTTAAGAACAGGGTTGTTGGCACTAGACATCCTCGGTTCAAAGACTCACTCAGCAGATTACCCTGGGCTACAGCTCTAAATCTCAGTTTGCTCATATGCAAAATGGGGATAGAAATTAACCTGTTGATTTGGTTGATAAGAAGCTTCAATGTATATGTAAAGTAAAGGTCAAATAGCTTAAGCAACTAGGAAATTGATGAATTCTATTTTATGATAAATGCTTGGCCTATTGAAAGTACAAAATACACAAACAGCATTCATAAACCAGCCCTGTAGATTATATCCCTACCATCTCCCTCCCATAATAGTCTTCTTTCCATTTCTGCCACCACCATCTGGATAAATTACTCAAGGTTTCTCACATGGGCCTCTGTAATGACCTTCAGCCTCATCTTTCCACTTTTGCCCTTCTCCATGGCACTGTCTGTCTCACAGTGTGGCCAATCTAATCTTCCGACAACAAAACTTCAACTCACCACATTAGGTCTTCCACAGATGATCCCAGATTTCTGTTCTCATCTTTTCTATTAGCTCGTCCTGCTTCTACCAAGGTTTTCTGTTTAAAAGGGTGACCTGTTGCCTCACTGAATGTGACCCAAATCACTGTCTGCGCCATTCCATCTGTCCCAAATGCCTTTTCTCGTCTCTCCCCTATGAGAATTCTATCTACCCTTAAAGAACTCTTCAAACCTTAGCGTCTCAAAAAACCCTTTACTGATTCTTTCTCTTGTTTCCTTGCTTCTCTGTTAACTTCTCCCTCTGTCTTTCCCTCTCTCTCCCTCTGTTCACCCCTTTTCTTCCACAACTCTACCTCATTCCTATGAAAACTCCACAGTGAATCTGAGCCCCTTCTACAGCAATCACCTGAAACCACCACATATTCTGGTCATTTGTAACTTCTGGAACCTCCCAGAGAACACCATGCAAACCCTTTAGGTCCAGTCTAATGCTCTGCACCTAGTAGGCATTTAATAAATATTTTTTGAATTGCACCCAAAGGCTAGGACTGAACAGAATTTACCGGCAAAAGAAGGCAGGGCCTTGTCACGAGTTTGCACATCAAACAAAATTTTTGTGTGTCTAATCCATTTTGAAAACTATTTGCATTTCAACTGATGAGAAATCACTTCTATTTTTATAAACCTCTAAGAAAAGATATTTTACTGCTTCTTTCAGTAACATAGCCCAGTGTGTAATAAGCTCTAATGTCAGAATAATCTTATTTCTCTCTAACCTAAATCCTTCGTGTTGCAGACTGGGCTATTTTTCATGGATTTTTCCAAGTGAAGATCAAGAAATAATGGAATGGTCATGTAGAACTGTCTGTTAATTTTTCCTTTGCAATTAAGAGTTCCTTCCTCCATCTATATGCTTAATGCAGGTGCACAATATTATCCCCATCACTCACTGGCTCAAGGTGACTGGCCCAGGAGCAGATGTTTGATCCAAGCTGGGCCCATAAATCTCTTTCCCAGGACTTTCTCTTCCCTGGGATCATAAAGAGAGCTTGAAATCAGCCTTTATCCAGTGGACAAGGATATCTGAAATAAATTTCACAACCTTTCAGCTACTGTGCTCAGTGCTATGGGGAGAAAGGCAAGACTGGAAGGAGAGAGAAGAAAATTTGCGTACGAGAGCTTGAGAGACAATCCAGACAGAATCCAGGAGCCTTGCTCTAATCATTCCCTAGACCCAGCTGTATCCTTGATTTTCCGAGGCTTGGTTATTCAACTCCTTGTTGGATTCCATTAAGCCATGAAGGTACATGTGAGCCCTAGCTAGTTCTTCATTTGTTTTTGTCATTTGAAACATAAAAGATTATCTTATCAAGCTATTCTCTATCATATATATGCTTTAATCGACCAACACTGGTTTACTTTTTATATCATAATAGATTTAAGTGGTGGAAACATTATACCGAACCATTTCTTATTTTTTTTTCTTTGCCTAGATAAATTAACTCAGTCTCTATTACTGTTACAGAAATAATTTTCCATCTCCTTACCTACTGCCACTGACCTTCACATAGCCATCTTCATCTTTTCTGTAATACCCTAGAGCTGAACATGTGCATGTAGGAGGTGTCAGAATACTACGGAGCATACCGATGGCCTCCTGTAGTCTACAAGTTCTAAGCCCACCTGTGCATTCCTCAGCTCTGGGGCTTCCTAACTTCTTCATTTTGTAATTCTCCCCACACTTGGGTGCTTCTCTACAGAAAAGGGTATTTGTCATTTCCCTTCTTTCTTTCCTTCTTTTTGGCTTTGCACAAACCAGTGTAAGCCAATGTATAGAAAGTCCATTTCTTAGATACAGCTACTGCTGATACAGCATCCCACGTGTTTGAGTAGAGAGAGAAAAAGGGGAATAAAATGAAAATCAAAACTGCCAGAACTACACTAAGGGAACTTCCAGGAAAGAGGGTACAGTGCTAATGCTGTATTCCTTACAGCAATGGTGTGCAAGAAAGCACTGATTCGTGACCTATGGAAGCCTGGTCTCTAGAGGGTTAGGGTTATACTCTTTATATCTGTTATGTTTGAGGGGAAATAACTGGTGGTGTCTGATGCTTAAAATGAGAATGTATTATATAACACTGTTCTATACTGGAGATTGGCAACATTTTCTGTAAAGCACCAGATAGAAAATATTTCAGATTTGGGGCATGAGAAGAATGAGATGATGTACCAGCAGCCAAACTCAAAGAACCAAAGAGCACGGTCATCTGAATTTCCAGAAGGAAACAACTGCTCCATTCAAAGTAAACACTAGTGATGCCCCATCTATATCCCCTTAACCCTCCCATTTCAGTTCACACCCACCTGAATCCCAACCACTAGTGCCTGTTGCCCTGCCCAAGGGCTCTCATCTGCTGCTAGAGGTGATGCCATGCACCTAGAATGCTGGGGATTAAGTACTCCCACCAGTAACTCTCAATCAGTAATTGCTGGAAGTGATGTATAAATACCTCTGCTCCCTTGTCCTTTGGTGGGATGATTCTGAGGTGTCAGTTTCCCACAGTGGAAGGTGGCTTGAAAAGTCACCCTTTATTACCTGCCCTCCCCTCCCTGCACTTCCTCCTCATTCTATTTCCTTCACTGCTCAAGAAAACTACTTGCACTTGAATCTTTGTCTCAAGTCTCCTCTGGGGGAATTGCAAACAAAGCCAAAGTCGTAAACTCAGCCTTTCTTACTGAAGAAACCCAAGCACAATTATTGCATGTCTATTTTTACTCCCCAAGTCTAAACCTATTTTTAGTCTGCCTTTGGACAACTCTATCTTAAAATGACCTGAAGATCTTGTGGAACCATCTACAAAGCATAATTAAAGCCTGCAGGATCCACACAGATTTGTAGAATCGAAACCGCCCCCATCCATTAAAAGTATAATTTGAGTGTTTTAGTGGGGTGTGAATCTCCTTGGTAATATTCTTCCATCCTCCCCTTTCCCTTAAGTAACCAGAAGGTTCTCCATCCCCTCACACAGCAGAAGCAATCTGTACTGGAGCTGCATGTATGAGTAAAAAATATGACTTTAAAGCCCAAAAACATTAGAGGCAGGGATGGTCATGGTCCAGAGCCTGCATTTATAACAATTTCTCCAGATGCAAATTGTCTTTTCTGATTTTCTATAAGTTGCCAGTTAGTGTTATCCTAGGAGATGAATTAATTGGGTATCCATTTTATAGATTTTCTGTAGTGACCATTCTGAAGCTGCTTAAAGGAAGTTTATATTTAAAATTTTTTTAAAATATTTATTTATTTTTAGAGAGAGAGGAAGTGTGTGTGTGTGTGTGTGTGTGTGTACACGCGCATGCACGTGCACGCAGGGGACAAGGGCAGGGGGAGAGAGAGGGAGAATCCCCAACATGGGGCTCCATCTCAGGACTCTGAGACCACAACCTGAGCTGAAACCAAGAGCTGGATGCTTAACTGATAGGCACCACCCAGGTGCCCTGGAAGTTTTAATATTTTTAAGTAAATAGTTTTTAATACATGTAGAGGGAGAAAGCAAATTCTTGTAATTTCTGTGGCCTAGACAATGTTTTCTGGAAAAATCAGTGGATTCAGAAACTCCTTGAGGCCACTGAGGCTAAAATATCCACCAATGACCAGTAGTTACGTAGCAAGTCTGAAGTCAGGAATCTCAATTCATTCGAGGCCAAGATTCCATGTTGAGATTGTTCTGAATGGTTGGGAAAAATAACTTGAAACAGAAGAGACTGCTAATGAACAGCTGAACATGACTCAATGAGAGAATAAACTGAGAGAACAATGAGAAACGAAAAGAACAATGTGTGAAAATGCTGTCCTGGGATGGAATAATGGGAACGCAGTCTGAAAGTTCAAGCAGACATCCTGCTTCTTGATTTCTAGAATAGCACCAACACATTGAGAGCCTCAGGTGGCCCCGTAGCCTGCTTGTGGCCCAGAATGTCCCCAGCTGGACCAGATGACTTCTACGCCAGCCATGCCAGTAAGACTATCACCAAAGTCTGTGGCACCTTTTTTCTATGACCTTCTCTATAAGTCAAACTGATGGCCACCATCCCAGGCCTCAAAGGTACATTCCCAGAAGTCTGAAACCCATTTGCTGCTTTTTCTCAGCTTGTCTGACCTTAAAACTGTCATCAACTAGCGATGATGCCATCAAAAGCA
Source organism: Spilogale gracilis (assembly GCA_004023965.1). Taxonomy (NCBI): domain Eukaryota; kingdom Metazoa; phylum Chordata; class Mammalia; order Carnivora; family Mephitidae; genus Spilogale; species Spilogale gracilis. The sequence goes on along the minus strand of PITA01002563.1, from coordinate 141,029 downwards.
GCTTGGTATCTTTAACAGCTTCCTGTCCCCTATGAAGGGTGATGCCAGGGCCATCTCATAAAAATTTGGGGTCCCCTCTGGAGTCTCTGGCAAGGTCTTTAGACATCATTATTTATTTTTCTATCTATCTTTCTATCTATCTATCTATCTATCTATCTATCTATCTATCTATCTATTCATTCATTCATTTATTTAAGATTTTATTTATTTGACAGGGAGAAACACAGCTAGAGAGGGAACACAAGCAGGGGGAGTGAGAGAGGGAGAAGCAGGCTTCCTGCCGAGCAGGGAGCCCGATGCGGGACTTGATCCCAGATCTCCGGGATCATGACCTGAGCCAAAGGCAGTCGCTTAACCAACTGAGCCACCCAGGCACCCCTAGATACCACTACTTAAATGCAGAAGTAAATCATATGACTAGTCGAAGTCCTTTCTCACTGTCAGCAATAATAATATTAGTACTAACAACCACTGCACTTTGCAAGCTATCTTCCTTGTATCACGAGTATTACTCTCCCATTTTATCCTACTGCCTTCAGCTTAAGTAACAAGACGTTTTCCTTGGCCCTCTTCTCTTCTTACTGAGATGACCTAAACACCCAGCCTGGGTGCTTTTTGAGCTCTGGTTACAGAGTGGTTAGTTTTCTTTTGATGACCTCAGGCCCTGAGCTGAATATAAACACAATGAGAAAAAAACAAAAACAAAAACAAAAAACAAAAAACTCATTCAGTTCCATCCCAAGCCCTTTCATTCCTCCTTAACTCAGCAGACAGGACTCAACCCACCTAATTTATCAGACCAAGAAATAAGCCTTTCCCTGAACTCTCTGCCCATCTCCATGCAGTCACTGTGTCTGGTGAGTATCCTTCCCAAAACTACCACTTTAGCTCTATCTGTCATCATTCCTTGCCTAGGTCTCTTCTTTCATGGCCTACTCAATTCCCAGCGTTGGCCTCAAACTTCTAGAATGAAAATTAGTTCAGGTTATTCCCTGCTTCAGATTCTTGAAGATTCTCTAGAGACATCAGAGACGTCATCTTGATCTCTTACACTTAAAAAAAGACCCACCCTTATCTGGCCCCTGCCTACCTTCCCTGTTTTATTTTTCACTGGCTGTCTCTCCCAAACTCAGATGGATGACAAGTGTTGCTTATTTTTCATGCGTGCATCGTTTGTCCTTTGTTTCTGAACCCTCTTCCTCCATTCTTCAATATTCAGGTCAGCTCTCACCGCTTCTAGAAAGCCTTCCCTGAACTTCCTCCACCCAACACAGCCAGCCCACACAGCCTTCACTGCACCCAACACCCTGCAGTGAATGGGCTACTCTCTTTCTTTCTGTTTTTCTTTCTTTTTTTGTAACCTCTATGCCCAACGTGGGGCTCGAACTCATGACCCTGAGATCAAGAGTCACATGTTCTACCAAGAGAGCCAGCCAGGGGCCCGTATTCCCTTTCCTAATAAAAGACCAAGCACTGTGTTTCCTACTTCTGTAACCCTAAAGCTGATCACAGGACCTGGCACATAGCCCACACTTCCTATTTAAAGGGAATGAATGATGAATAAGATAGAATTCTCCAGCCATAAATTTATGGTATCTTTACACTCTGCATTTCCTAAACAGTCCCAAAACTGTTCACTTGTCCCCATAAGTACATCCATATTTATCAGTTCAAGTGAAACTCCTTTTATTTTGAAAAACAAGATGACCATAGTCTTCTCATCTATTAGTCATTGTTGGATCAGCTTTGGGGGCAAGTGGTGTGGTGGGACCTCGTTCACAAAGCTTATTTGCCTAGAACAATTTTAAGAAATTACACCATGGTTATTCTGGGAAAACGTGAACTGTACTCTGAAAGCTCCAAACCAAATATATTCTTCCCCATCCTTCGGTGTTGTCTAATTATGTCTGTTCTGTCCCTGATCTGTCAAACCATGTTTGAATTATCCTTCTCTCATAACCACCTAAGCTCAATGGAGCCTTAACATATGCTAGCAGAAAACAATAGATAAAACAAACACGAGTAGAAAAATGACAAGAAAAGAACCACAAAGCTTGATAATCTGAAATGAAAAACAGTCCAGCAGGAATGATCTTGCAAGACACGAACAGAGTCTTGAGAAGCGGTGAATGGAACATTCTCCTTGAATCCAAAAATATCCCCAGAGAGGTCAGCATTTCTAGCACAGCTCTGGAGATGGGTACTAACAATTTGCATTTGGGACCTGAAATGCCCAGCCTTCCCCAGAAGCAAAAACATTGGCAGTCAGAGCAAGGTGGATTTAGAACATTGAAATCCATATGGACACCCCACTCCAGTAGCCATGTGTAATGTGAGAAGCTCCATAAAACTGAACCACTATAAATGTTTGGAGACAAAGAATTTCAGGATTTTTGGTGACAAAGCCCCCAAAACCATGTGGGCCTATCGTTTTTAGCAAGAGCTAGGGGAGGAATTTTTCCAGCTCGTGGGACAGTGGGGATGGTTGTGTAGAAGCCAGAGAAGAGATCTGAGAAGCGATGGAATTAAAGTAAGAGCCAAGCAATTCACTGGGTGAAGAACAAATGGAACTGACATCTGGAGGTGGGGGAGGCAGACAGCGCAGTCACATTCTGGGGAGGTTGTCAGAGTGACAGGTCTGCGGAAGGCAAGGAAGAGAATCGCAGGTTAATAGCAATGAAACTTCAGGCAAAAGTCCAAGAGTAGGTTTCAGCCCGAATGTAGAGATTCTTCTTTGATCCCAACTTTGTCATCTTTTTGGAGCCCAACACAGTGCAAGACAAAAAAACACAGCCACCAGAGGCATACGCCAGCAAGAATGCCTTTTTTTTTTTTAAGATTTTATTTATTTATTTATTTGATAGAGAGAAACTCAGCTAGAGAGGGAACACAAGCGGGGGGAGTGAGAGAGGGAGAAGCAGGCTTCCCGCAGAGCAGGGAACCCTATGCAGGGCCCGATCCCAGGACTCCGGGATCATGACCTGAGCCGAAGGGAGTCGCTTAACCAACTGAGCCACCCAGGCGCCCCAAGACTGCCTTTGTTTTACTCACAGCTGATATTAGCCCAATTCTCTGACTCCTGGTCTATTTTATTCCATTTTAGTAACTAAGTTTGTTTTCAGTCATTTCTGTCTTGGGAAAGTTTCACTTAAATTCAGATTTTATTGTACTTTTATACTGCAGCTCAAAATTTCCATCTTGGGGCTTCCTCATGCTTCTCCCATGCATTTCCTTGCCTTCTTTACTGGGCCCTGTTCCTCATTTCCCAGAGCGCTTATGCATGGGTCACCTGGCAATGGCAGGGAGGGACAGAGCTTTTATGCACATGAGGGCTTCAGAGTAGAAACGGGAGAGTGGTCCATTCCTACAGCTCGATGCGAGCCCTGCATGGTGGCGGGTGTGGGGGCCAGGCCGTGGTCCTGTCTTTGCTGACAATTTCACTGGCCTGGTGTGTCATGCTGGTCACATCGAGTGCTGGCTCTCCCATGATCTACACTGGTGCCTTCCCGCAGGGGTCCATCCCTCCACTCTGCGGATGGTATCCTCCTTCTCATCCAGAGGCATCGAGAGGACTCTGGTGACCTGGCTGCACCCCATTTAGCTTCTGGGGCCCCTCCAGATATTTCCTGAAACACTAGGAATTCCTACCCCACATACTTGGCTCCTTAGAAACCCAGAAATGCTTTTTGCTATTAGATTCCTCTGTTATTTTCTAAATGTTTCTTTCACGTCTAGGTTGACAATGTGCGAGAACTTTCTGCCTCTCTTCATAGGAAGAGATGGAAAATTCACTCAGGTTAGAGGAGGAGTTCTAGGAGTCCTTTAAAAGCTCTTCCATCCTGGTTTCCATTTAAATATTCTGATGATACAGGCACTCCTGTCTCTTAAATAGACTTTGACACAGATTGGGCACTGCTGTCTTCCTGGAATTCTGAGGAGCTGGCTGCCCTTTGGGGATGAGGAAGGGTCAGTAGCAAAACAAGAGAGCACCACAGGCATGTTTTGAGCATACTCCCGACACACGCATAACCCTCAAAGGGATCAGGGAAATCTCAGCAAAGCAGAGTGACAAACTTACCTAAGAGAAACAGGGAATGTGTTAAAAGCAGAAGGGTGTGCAATTTATTTTTAAAGCCCGAAGTAAGAATTATCTGGCAAGAATATAAAGAATGTACTATTTTTTCGCTTGCATGAAGACATGGATATATCAGTTTGGCAAAGATCTTAGAAATGTAATAAAATGTTAACACCCATCCGGCGGCATCTTATCAGAATCCCGAGTCCCTGAGTCCTGCTTCTTTAAGATGCACCCATCTCTTCAAGCTTTGCTGTTCTTTGAACTGTTCCAACAATCTGGCCGCATCTAGTGCCTTCCTGTGCATTGCCAGGCACCTGAAAATCCACTTTGCATATGCACGATACTATTTTGTTTTAATGTTGCATAAGATGTATTAAGTGGTCGTGATTCCAATTGAAGTTGAAATTCAACCATATAAGGCGTTGGCCAATGCAAACAGCTCACCTGTGTTGACAATCAGAGGAAAAGCCACCTTGAATACATGGCCCGATACACACTGTCAGGTGATGCTCTTCCGGGCAGCCGGCATGCTTCCCTTTACTCCAATTATAAAACGAATTGCAATTTCAGAGGTTTACAAAGGTCGGGGGAGGGAAGGAAATGTAGTTCAAGAGGAACTGGCAGAACTCGGGATGGGAGAACATGACCAGAAAAAGCCTCATACTTATTTTCAACTGCAGGAATAACAGAATAAACACATAATGAAAGACAAGAACGGAGTCTTTCAAATCTGCCATTTGTGAATGTCTTCTACGTGTTTCTCATTTTAGGTTAGGTGCTTCATATTCATTTTATTGAGTTTTCATCTAACAGAATCTTGAAATAATTAAAGCGACTTTCTCCAGGTCATATAGTGGGAGTAAACTAGACTTAAACTCTAGCTTTCCTATGGACAGTTGAAAAGCAGCAACTTGTGCCCAGTGGCCTGGTTTATTTCTACAATCCTGGGGGATTTTCGAATAAAGGTTTACTCCCTTTTCCCATCCCTCATTCACCCGTGGGTCTCAGGTGCAGTCATGAGCAGTAACTAGCTTTTCAAAGCCATAGCTCCAGCCGGCTGGAAATCCATGAACAGAATGATGCTGTCTGCTTCTGTATTCAACTAACCTTATTCATTTTAAGGTAAAATGGTCAGTCCTTCCACTCTTTTATGTTCTTTACAACAGGACTGCTAAAAGGCAGTCAGAATTGGATGCAGACAGCCTCCTCAGGGGTGGATTCACAGCCTTTAGAGTCAGGAAGAACTGGATTTGAATCCCAGCTACTTGACTTTATGCCATATTAACTTTCAGAAGTCTCTGTCTTCCCATCAGTAGAATGGGTCATTGTGAATAGCGTTCACGGTTATCGTAAAGTTTGCACGGGATAGTTTCTCAAAGCTGTGAGCACGGTGGCTGATACAATGGAAGAATAGCATATATTAATAAGAAAAAAATTCCTCTTAAAATTCAAATGATTTTAGAGTATAAAGAGAAAGAAAAAACAGTTTGACTTATAAGCATTTTACTAGATCTCTTTAGCTACCCACCTTTTTAAAGGCAGAAGGGACAGGTGCCAAATAAAATTTGAAGTCAGATGGTTTCTTTAGTAGAAAATAGACAAGCCAAGATACAATGTAGCAATGCTGACCTGCCAATCTAAAACCTAAATCAGGAACTGTCATAATAAGTAGACAAAGCTGTTGGTAATGTTTAGGAAATCTGGAAAGATGCAAGGAGATGCAAAACTGTAAAGCCATTAATTTCTGACTGCCTACCAACACAGAGAGTTCAACAGGGTCGGTGTGTCTGTCATTTTAATATAGCCAAGTGGGCAGGGCCCTGTCACACTAATAAAGTAGGTGCAGCTTAATTCCGGTAAAATATTTATTTTCATTTGATAGCTTTTTAGAGATGCAGCTGGATTTTTTTTTCCTTTTTCGCCACAGGGAAATTGATTTCTTTGTGTACTTATTAAATGACAATCTTTTGGCTACGGTACTCAGTCTGAAATTTGAGATCTTTCTTTACCTACATGTGCCTAGCAGAACATGCTGGGGTTGTATCTTGGTTTCAGCATGAGGCTGCTTCTCAGGCAGCCTGTCAGTCTATCCCATTTTATTAGTATGTGATGGGTAAATATATTGGACACTTCTCTCTCAAAAGAAGCTGTCTTATTTTCTATAGCCCAAACCACAGAATGTTTAAAAGAAATTTCTAGAAGTTTTTTGTTGTTGTTGTTTTTGTTGTTGTTTTTTTGCATTCACTCCTTTTTGTCTAGAGGCACATCTATGGAACATCTTCAAAATAACTACAAGGAAACAACAGAGCCATCATTTCTATTCATTTTCTTCTACAATATTAGAATTTCTGTGACTATAACTCCACTGGTCCTGATGAATAGCTAAAGCTACAGTGGCAGAGCACTTCTGTAGAACGTGGAAGTCTGCGGTCTCATTTATTTTGCTACATGTCTTAAGAATATATGATTTAAAAAAAAAATGTTACTTCTGAAAGAGCTTCATTGCAAAATGTATTTCTCATAGTGTCTCAGGCTTAATCAATTGCCTGTGATTTTGCAGGCTTAATGGGAGGAGACACAGACAATGTAATGTGCATTATGCAAACTTAGCCAAAAGTGAGGCTGAAGAGAAGCATCGGGGACCATTATCTCCCAGAAGAGTCGACACAATGGAAGGAGACAATTAGATTAGAGCATTTTCTTATCCAGGATGGAAGTAAAATCTTGGGGACCAGACATTTTGCAGATTTGGGCAAGAATCCTAAGCTAGCGTAGCAGAATCTTGCTATAAGCTATGTTTTGCTAGATTCTAGAATTTGTAATAAGGCTGATTCTTCTTGGAATTATAGCAATGGGTTTTATTCACTAAAGAAGCAAAGACTCATAATGTGCTGTGGCCCGAATCATCCAACATCCGATTCCTTCTCAAAAAACTGTAGGGAAATCTCCTCAGCCAGCCAATCACTGTGAAGTTAGCTCGTTGTGGCAAGTATTATAACTTTGTGTTGCGGGAAGCGGTTACACGGGATGATGAGTTCCAAAGAGACAAGAGTAGATAGGAGAGGGAATAAATCAAAGAAAAAGAGTCACGGTCTGTGTCTGAGGGTGCTCATTACACAGAAACACATGTGAAACAATGCAGGTTGAGGTGGAATGCATAATCCCCACAGTGCGCCTGACTCCGGGGGATTGCTCAGGGCCTGATAAACATTGTCTAGCAAGTGCTTAAACTGCCAGATTTCGCACTCTGTCTACAATAGATGCAGAAATGAAATTGTTTAGAAGCAATTACAAAGCAATATTTCAACGAGAACAAATGAATGCGGCACAACTTCAGCATGTAAGTGCAGAGGGGGGTCACAGCATGAAGGAATCATCAGAGTCAGATGGAATTAATCATAAGAGAGTGCAGAGGGATGCTGGTTGGCATGTTAATTCCCTCGGGGCTGTGGCCAGTGCCCGCCCTACCCCGATATCTGTGCACTCCTTCATGCCCATCAGCCACGGCCAGCAGAACAGATAGGGCACCCAGTAGGTGCTTGGCCAGTGTTCAGGAGGCCTATTAATGATCCTGCTGAGGAAACCATAGGTATAAAAAAATGACCAGAGCAGATAGGCCAAGCTAGCAAGTGATCACATAATATCACCTGGAAGAGGTCGTGCGCCAATAGAAAATGTGTGATGGAGAGAATCAGAGGGCAGGATTCCAGTCCTGATTGCCATTCGCTAGCTACTTTATCTTCAGGGAGCTCTTTATTTTATAACTTCTTTGAGACTCAGCTATCTCATCTGTAAAACAAGACACTGATGTCTACCTAAGGTTTGTTTTGGAGACCAAAGAAGATGCAATTGACAAGTGCAGTTTCTGGCACCGAGTCGGTTCTCAACAATGGCCAATGGGCTCTCAAGGCCATTGACTGATAAGAGTCTATTAAGAATGCAGCACAGAGACCACTATCCATGGGTATTCAGAGGCCTGGGGGCCAGAGTGGGCATTGCTCACTGGGGATGGAAAATAGTTTTTGGCTAAAAAAGGAAGAGATAAGACGGAGCAAGTGTGTGAAAGTCTCGATTATCTGCATTGCCCTGCAATTACACAGAGTATCCTGTTTCTCTCCTGTCGCCTGCATGAGGCCGAGGCCAGGCCAGAAAAGCAATCATTTTTGTTGGTTCGGTGGCATTCCATTGCCAGCACCAGTTCAAGGGTGGAGACGGGGCTGGAGTGTAGCTGAGGAGTATTTCTGGTCACCTACAAACTCGAAGCATATGATAAATGCAGAAAAACATGGAGAGCTAAAGACAGAAATGTCTACCTGCAAGGTACCCAGAGTGGGTTGAATGGGGCCTCTCCCCCACCGCCAAAAAAAGATATGTCCATCTGGAACTTATGGATGTGGTTATATGGGGTAGAGGGGAAAGGATCTTTGCTTATGTCATTAAATTAAGGTTCGAGATCATCTTAGATTACCTAGGTTGGGCCTTAAATTTAATAATAACAATGTTGTTGAAAGAGGGAAAAGAAGAAATTGGCAGAGGACAAGGCCACATGAAGTCAAAGGCTGAGACCAGGCTTATGTAGTCGTAAGCCTTGGGACACCAACGATGGCCAGTGGCCATTAGAAGCTAGGAGAAGCATGGAGTGCATTCTTGCTTCTGGAGAAATCAATCCTGCTTATACTCCTTGATTTTGGACTTTTGGCCCCCTGAACTGTGGGAGAATACCATTTTATTGTTTAAAGCCTCCCGATTTATGATAATTTGCTGTGGCAGCCCTAGGAAGCCCAAACAGTGCCCACTTAGGGGGAGGAATCAAGTGGCAGGAGTGTGTGGGCATCACACACTGATACTGCCCAGGGAATTTATGTTCAGTCTGCACACTTAAAATTTGGGTCAAAAGCTAGGGAGTGATTCATGTTAAGTAAAGCTCTCTCTATATATATATTTATATATTTGATATATAGAGAGACAAAGCCAGAGAAGGAACACAAGCAGGGGGAATGGGAGACGGAGAAGCAGGCTCCCCGCTGATCAGGGAGCCTGATGTTGGGCTCAATCCCAGGACGCTGGGATCATGACCTGAGCTGAAGGCAGATACTCAATGACTGAGCCACCCAGGCGCCCCTGTTAAGTAAACCTCTCAACATAATTCTGCAACAAGAGTATTTGTCCTGTGTTTCAGATATTCCCAGGAGTTCCCGAAAAGGGGATATAGAAGAAGAAATCCTGCACGTGGCAATAACCCATGAAATTCATTACCTGGGGGAATTTGTAGAAGATTGCATAGATTATGATGTTATGGAGGGAAGAGATAGCGCCTTTTGGGACTTTCTGGCTGTGAACAGAGTATCTACCAGTTAATCTGAATCTCCTGAGAGGGTTGATAAGGGAAAGTGGACCCATTTTATCCATGTGCGTGATTGTAATTATGTAACTTACACTGCAACAGACTAGCTGCTATTAATCCTTTACGAAAGGGTTTAGAAAGCACAGATTCCATAAAGCGGGACAATTAAACCAATGAAAAAGTAGCAGTTAGGAACTTCAATCTTTGTACCCCCTGTAGTTCCCTTCCATTCCAACACAACATGATCCCAAAGCATCTCTGAGACTCTGAAGTGGTGGCACGAGTTGACTGTCTCCCCTTCTAGTCACCCAGGTCTATGAGGGTCTGAGGGGACAATTTGGATACCAGATTCTCTCATTTCCAAATTAACTCAGAGAAGCATATGGATGGCTACACTGAGCTGCCTCTGGGCATTTTAGGCAGATAACGTGTTCCAGTTTAGCCAAATACATCTTCAATATTGCTGTGATCTAATGGAGAGGAATTACACACATTTTCAAATTTGGCAAGACAAATAGGAGCTTGCTTCTCAGTTCTGATACAATGAATGTATCTTATGCCTTGTTTTCTCCAAATCTCATTTCAGAAAACAAAGATACCATTAACAAGCTCCCCATGGTTCTTTCTTCCCTCACCTGGCCTAGCCCACTTCTTTTCCTTCCTCCCTTCCTGCTGTTTAAAGACAAAGCAGCCTGGAGGTTCTGTAATTAATGAGCTCCATCTCTGAGCAGCTGGGTGTGGGTGGATCACTGGAGCCAAAAAGCAAAGTGGAATTATCATGGGGAGGATTTCAGATCATTTGTTAATCTGCCTTTCTGCTTCTGGAGGAGCAGACCGGGTGAAAAGAACAGTAGGATGGGGTATGGCCACCATCCTGCAAGACGGGGCACAGAGAGAACCTAAAAGAGCCCAGAATGGGCAGCAGCAGCAGGCACAGCAGCAATAAGACCATAAAGAAGTGTATGGGGCAGCAAAAGAAAAAGGCAAAAATAAAATAAAATACAACAAAGAAATATTCCAGGAAGGAATAGCAAAGCAAGTAAAGGGGAAAGGAGAGGAATAAGAATTGAAGAAAAGCACCTTAAATGAACATAAGCAGAGGTATCGAGAATCAAACGGCATAAGGCAGCAGAGAAAGAAAAGGTGGGAAGGGCCAGAAGAGAGGACTGTGGCCACTTATGCAAAAGGTTTGAGAATTTTTAATTGTGTAGCCAATGGGTGGGAGGGAGAGCTGGATCAGTCAGCTATTTCTGCAAAACAAACCATACCCAAAGTGGTTTGAAGCATAACAAACACTTATTCCTGCTTCTGTGGGCTCCCGGTTGTTGGCTGATCTGGGTTGGGCTTGTTTGGGAAATCTGCTTCAAGCATGGGTCAAGCGAGGCTTGGCTCCTTCATGCAAATTGGTCTCAGGTCTTTTCCACCTGTGCTGCTTCTAGGACCAAAAGGGAAAAAAAATAGCCCTCCACAGAGAGGTCCTTCCATTGCGTTGGCGGGGCTCCAGGGTCATTTCCAGCTTCTGTTTGCATTATATGTGCTGACATTCCATCTACCAGATCATGTCCTTCGGCAGAGCACAAGGTTAACGTGCGGGAGAAAGCACTCTTCCCGGGAAGGTGGCAGGGAAGGAGTGCACAGCTGAAGAATATTCTATTTAATCATGAAAGTAAATGAGGAAGAAGAAATAGAAGTTATCACAAAGGGGCATTGGGATAGTGAATAAGTGAATGAGATAGGTTTGAATGAATGACAGTAATGCCCATAGAATGGAACTAAGATACAACTTTATATACTTCATATCTATAAAGTCCAAGAAGTTAATCACATCCTGTAACTAGTATGTGAAGTGGAGGATTTCTTGTTTTCTTCTTCCCCCAGTAAATTGTGCTGGAAATGCATGTGGTTGTGTTAAGGTGGGCCATACCACGGCCAGTTCACTTAAAAAAAAAATATTACACAGGGGTGCCTGCGTGGGTGGCTCAGTTTGTTAAGCATCTGACTCTTGGTTTCAGCTCAACTCACATCATGATCTCAGGATTGTGAGACAGAGTCCTGTGTCAGGCTCTGTGTTCAGTATGGAGTCTGCTGGAGATTCTTCCCTCCTCCCTCTCCCTTGAACCCTGCTCCTTCCCTCTGGTTCTCCCCACCTCATTCATGCATACATAATAATTATTCAAATAAATATCTGACTATTAATTCTAATCAGCAAACATTTATAATACCAGGAAAAATAATGTTTTATGTAGAATTATATTGAATAGGTTGGCTTATAGAAATAGTTTAGCAGGCATAATGTGTGAGATTTGTAAGCTAGTAAAACAAGCCATGATAGAGCATAGTCAAGAGAGGAGAAAAGAGCAAAATGGCCAGTGACTTGAAAATATCAAACTCTTGTCTCAGTGTGAGCAAGAAAGGAAAGAGAATAGCATTGTAATTTTCCCAAATAAATGTAATTAGAAAAAAATTAATATAAACAAATTATACCTAATTATAGCAATGGATATGCCAAATTATAGAACTTAAAATATGTCAGAAGGCAATGGGGATGTCTGGGCTCCAGTTTCAGCTGAGCTAAAAAATTCACATTTTGCTTCTGGTATGTTCCTTCAGTTTCCTGTGCCTCAGTTTCCAATCTTTGAAACAAAGTCATTCTCCTAGCTAATCTATAAGGTTCCTTCTGGCTTATGCATTCAATAAATTTTAATTGAACATGTACTTGTGACTTGATGCTGGGGTGCTAAGATGAAGTCAATCTGGCCTGGCTCTTACCTAGTGAGGTGAGACCCAAAACATGTCATATGAATTTAATGTGGCACATGCCACGTTAAGAAACATTTTAGAGGGCGCCTGGGTGGCTCAGTTGGTTAAGCGACTGCCTTCGGCTCAGGTCATGATCCCGGAGACCCAGGATCGAGTCCCACATCGGGCTCCCTGCTCGGCGGGACGCCTGCTTCTCCCTCTCTCACTCCACCTGCTTGTGTTCCCTCTATGGCTGTGTTTCTCTGTGTCAAATAAATAAAATCTTAAAAAAAAATATTTTAGGAGGCCTTGGGAGGTCAGAGAAGAAGGAAGCCTGGGGTTATGGGAAGGCTGAGACCTGACTGAGTTCGCAAAGGTGGATGACAACTAATCAGTTGAATGGAAAGAAAAAGAGCATCAGATGGCGACAGAAACAGATAGGAACAGAGGCAGGAAAAGGCCTACTATGTGCGTGACATCAGAAGTATAGAGCCTGAACCAAGAATTAGTCTATAGTAGAGATCAGTGAGGTCATCCAGATCCCTATAGACTCCACTAGAGTCAACAATGAGACATTAGAGGGTTTTCAGTGACAAGGTATCATGGTGAGTTTATAGTTTTAGATAGCCGATACCACTGGAGGATAGACATTGGGAACACAAAACTTGAGGCAGAGAAACCAAGTAAAAGCACCTGTAATGTAACAAATAGATTATAAAAATCCAAACAGACATTAAAAGTGAGGATGGGGACAGAAGACAGGTTAATGCATATTTAGGAAGAAAATAAAATCCGTTCATATTGAGACATGTTGAAATTGACATGTCAGTGGAGAATCCAAGAAGGATAGCAGCAAGCATTGCATTTTACTTGTAATTAACAAACAGGACAAGATCCCTTGAGTGGCCTCAAGAAGGTGTGGTATAGTATAGAACAGGGAAATGTTTTTAGTTGACATCACGGGAGGTGAGTTTCAGGGAAGTTCTGGATGACAGAATCTATGTAATGAGATATGGACTAAGACTCATATATTTTTTTTAAGATATTTATTTGACAGAGAGAAGGATCACAAGTAGGCAGAGAGGCAGGCAGAGAGAGAGGAGGAAGCATGCTCCCCACTGAGCAGAGAGCCTGATGCGGGCCTCAATCCCAGGACCCTGAGATCATGACCTGAGCCGAAGGCAGAGGCTTTAACCCACTGAGCCACCCAGGTGCCCTAAGACCCATATATTTCTTAAGTACAGAAGTCCATAGAACCACTGCTTTTCAATTAAAACCAAATTATCTGAAGATTTTTCCAAATTGCTATTTTCAAATGTATAAATTTTATGTGAGCTATTGTAATACAGTATTCTTGTTATTAGCTAGTGCATACTTGGTATTTTGTTTTATTTTTTCCATTTGATTTTGTTTTCTGGGTCTATCTAATGTTGATTTACTCCTAAGGAAACATCAGAGTTGAGAAACACACAAATGCACACACACACACACACACACACACACACACACACATCCTGTTTCTCTAACTGAAGTCATCTGAAGTCATCTGACATAGTCTATGCTCCACAGAAGAAAAAGAATCAATACCCTCTTTTCATTTTGCATCTTTCTCTGGCACCTATGGGAAAACATGAAAAAAATCCATATTACAAAGAATGATGCACCAAGATAGCAGAGTCAAGAATGCTCAAAGGGGGAAGTACTCTTGACTTTCCACCCAGGCACATTTTCTCCTAATACAAAGGAAATGAATGAACATAAGTCATGCCCTACATGTGTGTTGCCTTTGCCTTGCAGGTAGATGAGAAAAGAAGGAAGTGGAGAGATTTAAGAGAACTGGTAAGGATCTGAAAAGACATACTAATGTGAAGGAATATTATTCAACGTTTACTCTTTCGTTTCATTTTTTTAAAAATATTTTATTTATTTATTTGATAGAGAGAGATCACAAATAGGCAAAGAGGCAGGCAGAGAAAGAGGGTGGAAACAGGTTCCCCACTGAGCAGAGAGCCTGATGTGGGCCTTGATCCCAGGACCCTGAGATCATGACCTGAGCTGAAAGGCAGAAGCTTAACCCTCTGAGCCACCCAGTCACCCTACTCTTTAGTTTCTAAGGGAAACACACACACACACACACACACACACACACACACACACACACGTAAAGGAACATCTGGGTATAAGACAAATGCCTTTCGTCAATAAAACTCCATCCATGGTATGTCTGTTTACAGTTGCATTTCTAAATGGGTCACTACTTAAAAATTAACGGGAACTGCTAAAGCGCAAGAAGGTAGGTGCTTGCAAAATGTGTTTTGAAATTATTTCATCACAAGTTTTGAAATTTATAACATAAATAGGCAAACCAAAGCTAATCCATTTTCATGAGTTATCTATGTCCCTCCAGTAAAGATGTAGCTCTATCAGAGGGAGGTAGAGAACTCTGTTACTCTGGTAAAACTCTGGAGGAGTCAAGAATAAAAATCCATGTTTGACCAAGAATACTCTCACGTCTCAGGGTACAGTTCTGCCTCCCTAAGAACACGGAGACATTCTAGGAAGGCTGAGAGTGACACAGAGGTGGCATGCACACTCCATGGTGGAACACGGTAGGGGTCGGTGACAACTGGTGGTTGAGCCTACAGCTCAGCATGTCCTATTTGGTCCTGTTTGACCATAAGCACACTCTTTCTGGATAGAGGAGCTCTGTGCTTCTCAAATCTGGGCATGCTACAGAATTGCCTGCGGCGCTTTTTTACAAATAAAGCTGCTCAGGCTCCATTCCCAGAAATGGTATCAGTGCTGGAGCACGTGCATTCTTTTAAAAACAAAACCAAAACTAAACGACGAAAACTAAATGCAAGTAAAAAAACTCTGGGCAATTTTGTTGCACAGCCAGGGTTCAAAGCTAGAGAAAGAAAACATAGAATGAAAGGAGGGAAGAAGAAGGAGAAAAGAAGGAAGGGCATCAGGTGGAGACCATTTTGATCAATCCTTATATCCCAGTGTATTGAGATTGTGGGGTCCGAAATGCTGGGCCACATTCTGCTTTGGGCCATTTTCTTTCCATTGCCATCCCTAAATAGAAACCCATGTGGTAAGTATAGTCCCACAGTGGGTCTGATGTACCACCTCTTGCCAATCTAGTAGAAACAGTGGGATGCAGAAAGCTAGCCTATAAGCAGGTCATCACAAAAAGCTGTTAGCTAATCTGAATGCTACCAGAGTTAAAAGCTATACCCTGGGTTGGGGAATAAAAGGGAATAGAGGATGGAAACTAATTAGGTAGGAGTGAATTATTCCAAAGTACAATTCCAGGAGCACATGCTATTGAATGAACTTTTAAAGTAGTTAAAGACACTGTGATTCCAGAAAAATATTCATGACCAAACTCCCCTTGATATCCTCTAAAGGGTCTGCAAGCTTGAACATCTATTAATGAGTTTCTCTTTACCGCCGCAATCACTCCCTCAGTTGAGAGGGGACCTTGGTGAAATTCCCTTCTACAATCTTATTATGCCAACTAGTTTATTGATTTGTCTTACAACATTGGATAAACTGATTTCACGGTTTCACAAATGGTAAAAATTTCAGGGCTTCTGCATCTCTTATGAAATTTTTAACCTCTAGAAGTTAAGTCCTACCCATTGCTCTTTCCTCTACCCAGACTATAATTTGTCTAGGATGACTTTATTGATCCTGATCCCCCACCCCCGAGATGTTGATTTCATAATTCTGTGTATGAATAAAAGAAAATTAAGGAGTTTCAGTCTAAGCAAAGGATCTCTACACATAATAGTCACATTTCTTGATCCAGTCATACTTATTATCCAGTTTCATTTAGAAATGTCTATAGCCTCTGAAAGAGACAACATAAATCAAGCCTACCCCTACTCACACTCACACCTATATCCCTGTAATTTTTGATGAAAACACAATCAAGAAATAGAAATTTTTTTTAATTTTTATTTTTTTTTAGAGGTGCCTCGGTGGCTCAGTCATTAAGTGTCTGCTTTCATCTCAGGTCATAATTCCAGGATCCTGGGATCAAACCTGGCATCAGGCTCCCTGCTTGTCAGGAAGCTTGCTTCTCCCTCTCCTACTCGCCTTGCTTATGTTCTCTCTCTTCGCTATCTCTCTCTCTATCACATAAATGAAATCTTAACAACATTACTAATACCCTTGACCTCGCAACAACAACAACAACAACAACAAAAAGAACTAGGATTTTTTAGAAAAGAAACTAGCATTGGCTAAATGTCCTAGGATATATATTTGAATATCTGTAAGGACTTCCAAAGGCTGGCCATTAATAGAGACCTGGTTCTATTGCATGAGGTAAAATGGCAGAGTTCCCAAGAATAACTAGGTAGTTGAAGCAAATATCTTACAGATACATCTACTTCCTACTATGCTAATTTCTCTCCTCATTTCACAGGCATTTTTAGCTTAGACTCCTCTTTTCTTAGCAAACTTACTGTCCACTAATCTCTTCTCAAGAGGCTTCTGTGTTCCAGATGAAACTATGAAAAAGTTGTTTGATAATTTGAAGGGTAAGAATAATACATTCTTCGTTATCCTGGGCTGATAAAGAGATCTCACCAGGTCTGTACATATTAACTCAACATTCTAAAACAAAACAAAGTAGCTAGTAACAGTTGGGGTTCCTCACAAAGCTGGTCTGAAATGAAGAGACTTGCAGGTAAGAAAATAATGGGGATGTGCTCTTGGGATCAAAACCCATAGAAAGGAAGCAAGGGAAATAAAAGTGGGCAGAGGACAGAAGTAAGGCTATGGTACAATGTCAGAGAGGGTCACACATAGCTCTGTAAGTAGCCTGGAACTAACGTGACCATTCAGTGTAGGTGAATTAGAGCAAGAGGAGCCAGGACCTTGTTTCCCCACATGGATGGGTCATTGGATATAAACCAACAAGAATGGGGGAATAGCCTCGGGCTCTCTTCAACTGACACAGAGTCTGTAGGGGTTGGTAGCTGAAGTTTCCTGCCCCACCATAATCCCAGCGCGGTGGAGTAAGTTCTACATTCATGAGTGGGCGATCTGGATGGTGCATCCCTGGATCTACCACATTATCTTTAGTGATTCAGTGATGACTGATGGCCCTAAACTACTCAGGTTCATCTGTGAGCAAATTTGCCTAGATTACCAACCATGCTTCATTTTAATGAAAAGGATGAATGAGCCATATCTGAGGGTCAGAACATTCCTTGCTTTGTTATTGCTATCTGGAGGGCTCAGAGCCAATCAACTGGTAGTAAATTGACCCTCTGTTCCTGGATATTAGGCCTTGAAGAACTCTCCTCCTGGGATAGGATTCTATTAAAATCCAACAGATGACTATATAACCGTACCTTTTATTACCATCGCCATAAGAACACAGTTTGATTATGCATTTTTGTGTGTAGATGAAAACTTAGAATTGCTTTTTTTTTTCATTCCGACTGAGCTTTATTGACAGAGTGCACACCATTTGGAACGGGTGAATGGGCACACAAATATAAGTAGGAATATTTTTCACTACTTGAGCTTTCTGCGGAAGGAAAGACAGAAAAGCAGGCTTTGCAGGAAACACCCATGGAAGTGCTCCTGAAAAGATGGGTCTAAGGGTCAGCTGCTTTCCACTAATGGGGTGGCAACTGGAAACCCAGCGAGGTCAAGGGTATTAGTAATGACCGTTCAACAAAAGGTAACAAATATGGATCCCGAATTGAGTCGCCTTCATGGATTTCAACTTATTTGAATTATTTTAAGTTATCAATGCATATTTCTTATTGCTTTTGTCATCATGTAGTTAAAATATATTTGTATTAACGTGGTGTTCCTTGGCTGAAATGTTGTGTGATAACTGAATGAGAGGAGTCTTGGAATGCATTTATTACAGGGGGGACAGCCAGTTGCAAAAACTGAACCCTGAATTTCCCTTCTAACCGCTGCATAAAAAGTGGTCAAAATGTCAAGGTTTTTCCAGCAATACTATTTTTTGAGCTCCTGTGTTTATCTGTAAGCGCTCTTCTGCCAGTGCATTTTTTCTGCAGATATCAGCATATTCCTGCAAACCTGCTGATTGCTCGCATTAGCCCGCGGTATTCATCTCAAGTGCTCATCAAGCACCATTTGTCTCCTCTGAGCTTCTGATTTGTTAAAATGCCTTTACCTTCCTCCCCAGGCTCTTAACTAAAGGTTTTTCTGGAAGACATTTTTCAGTATATTGGACATCACACAACTATTTTGTCATTAGGTTAGACTTCCTAAAACTCTAAGGGAAGTCACTTGCTGCTTTGTCATTCAAAGAGCTGAAGGAACAAGAAGAGTGGGGAGAGCAGAGATGTGAAGGCTTCTTTTCTCGGGTTTTACAAGTAACTTTTTGATGAAGATCACAAGAAAATGATTAAAGAACTGATAATGAGCAAAATTAGATCAAATGTGCTTCCTCTGTGACTTGCTAGTTGGAACCACGAAACAACAGCCCAAATTAATGAATCAAGCAGGAAGTAAAGACAGGCTACAGGACACTTGGAAAACGCACATGCGAGTCAGCGCTGAAGCCAGTGAAAATGAACGGGGGCCCTGGAGCACAGGAGGAAGGTCACCTAAGAGGACAAAACGCCTTCGCTCCAGTGGCCCAGGCTGCTCTGACCCGCCCCACGGAGTATGGAGAAGTCCAAGTCGGAGGGAAGGACGGCTGTCAACCACGTGCAGTTTCCCTGGGATAGAAAGGAGGCGCCAAGGAAGGCAGTTTACACAGGCCTGGGTTGCAGCTTCTCTCATTCTTCTCACCTCTGAGCTGTTTCTCAGTTTGTGAGTATCACCCCCGACCTGGTAGCCAAAGGGAGAGACAGAGCCATGGAAAAGGTCTGACTGCTCAGAGGGAGTTTTGGGAAAGCCTTCAATAGGGAAAGCTGAACTGTAGGCGAGCTTGGGATCAGTTGCAGTTCCAATGTCCCTGGCTGTGCCTGAGCTTGTGAAGGAGTCAGGTATTCTGGAATTGCGTGTTACTTTTAAAGATTTTATTTATTTGACAGAGAGAAACACAGCCAGAGAGGGAACACAAGCAGGGGGAGTGAGAGAGGGAGAAGCAGGCTTCCCGCCGAGCAGGGAGCCCGATGTGGGACTCGATCCTGGGTCTCCAGGATCATGACCTGAGCCGAAGGCAGTTGCTTAACCAACTGAGCCACCCAGGCGCCCCCATGTTACTTTTAAAAAGGTAATTTTCATGCAGTTTTTCTGAGCAAACAGAATGCAAATAGGGAAATCTAAAAATGTAGACATATTGGCTATTTTTTAAATGACTTAGTTAGTTAGTTGAGAGAGAGAGTGAGCCTATGCACATGGGAGAAGGATTGAGAGAGAGGGAGGAGAGAAGCAGACTCTGCTGAGCAAAGAGCCAACACGGGGCTCCATCTCATGGGCCTGAGATCATGACCTGAGCTGAAATCAAGACTCAGATGCTTAACAGACTGAGATGCCCAGGCACGCCGTGGACATACAGGTCCTTATACTTATTGTCAAGAGTAGTGGCATTTGTAAAGTCTTTTCTGGTATTGCATGTCAATTTTTTTTTTCTATTAGCTTATTTGGTTTCACAATTCCTTGATATTCCCAATTTGTGGAAGACAATGCAGAGAAGTCAAGAGGTTAACCGCATTGTGGGGTCCTCCAGCTGGGTGGAAAAGTTACCTGAGAACAGTTGGTTCAATTTTCACATCGCCTCATGTCGGGGACAAGGGTAAAGGGATCACAGTTCTGAATATTTAGAAATTATTTCTGTTTAAACAACCTAAACTGTTCTTTTGTATTGCCAGAACAGTTATCATGTGTGCCAATTTTTGATTTAGAGTCTAAGATATATAGAGATATGGATGGCTACATCTCTGGGCATTTTTATTTTTATTTTATTTTACTTTATTTTAAAGATTTTATTTATCTATTTGACGGAGAGAAACACAGCAAGAGAGGGAACATAAGCAGGGGGAGTGAGAGAGGGAGAATCAGGCTTCCCTCCAAGCAAGGAGCCCAATGCAGGGCTCGATCTCGGGACTCTGGGGTCATGACCTGAGCCGAAGGCAGATGCTTAATGACTGAGCCATCCAGGGGCCCCTTCATCTGGGCATTTTTAAAGGGCTTATTACCTAAATATAATCTGACTATGCAAGAGCAGAGGAAACGGTTAACTCAGGGTTGTCAGTTAAAATAAAGGATACCCAGTTAAATATGAATTTCAGATAAACCAGGAATAATATATATATATATCTATATCTATATATATCTATATTATATATATCTATCTATCTATATATATATATATATTTTTTTTTTTTTTTAAGTATGGGTCTATCCCATGCTAAGTATTCAGGGCATGTTTATGTAAAAATATAGGGTATCCTGTATTTTTATTTGACAATAAGTTTAATTTGGCAACTCTCCTAAACAATGTTATCCTCAAACCTTCTTTGCATTCAGCCCAGAAAAAAGTTTTCATCGGTCCTACGGAGGTAGTAAGGGTGTCCATTTTGAGTTGATTCTTCATGCAAGTGGCCTGGTCCAACCTGCCTCCTGTGCCCTGTCCCCTGGGGGAAATGTATGTTCTCTTTAGAAATGTGGGCTCTCGCTTTCCAGACCTTATTGTCACCATGCTCTGGGAGCACTTACCACACTGGGAAGGGGGTCTGAAGTGATGAGTGGGGGGCTGAACAGGGGCTACCAGCTGGCTTCTAAGAGGGTTACCCATACTCTGAACAGACACAGCTTGTGGAAATAAACACAAAGCAACCCAGTATGGTCTCCCGCCATCCCCTGAAAAAACAATGTTCCTCCTTTTCTAGGAAATAAAATGTCTTAGAAAATAAAATGTATAAAGATACTTTAAGGGGCACCTGGGTGGCTCAGTTGTTAAGCATCTGCCTTTGGTTCAGGTCATGATCCTGAGTCCCAGGATCGAGTCCCGCATCGGGCTCCCTGCTCGCCCGCCGGGAAGCCTGCTTCTCCCTCTCTCACTCCCCCTGCTTGTCTTCCCTCTCTAGCTGTGTTTCTCTCTGTCAAATAAATAAAATCTTAAAAAAAAAATACTTTAAGTCAACAGATATAGTATTGTTTCCTAAACTCTAGAATGTTGTTTCCTAAATGAAAATGAAACCCTCTCCGTTTTGTCAGTTAGAACTTCTTGAAGGTGGGGAGCTGGAAAGATGAGGTGTGGTCAGCCTTGTCTCCTGTACTGCTCCTCTTTTCTCTTTTTAACTTTAGGTTCTGGTGCCTTCTGGGTCAAAGAGGTGGGAGGAAGCTGAGGTCAGAGACACAGGAACGATGGTTTTTATGGTCTCGGGCCTAGTAGATCTTTTAAGCT
Organism: Spilogale gracilis; assembly: GCA_004023965.1. Lineage (NCBI taxonomy): Eukaryota > Metazoa > Chordata > Mammalia > Carnivora > Mephitidae > Spilogale > Spilogale gracilis. Next base: position 119,507 of record PITA01002563.1, on the reverse strand, counting down.
AATTATTTTTTATAAGTCATTTTTGTGGATTCTTTGAAGACCTCCTGACCCCACACCATCAAAGGACACCTTCCAACTGTGGGAGCCTTTTTACTAGTGATGTGTTCCATGTGGTATATCACATATTCCCTCAATTTAGAATCAGCCTCTCTCTGCTGACATCTCTTTATGCCCCTGCATAGCCTCATTGGACAGAACATAAAACAATCCTATTATAATTCTTTTCCCATCTCTGGTCTGCATATACCATTCTTGTACCTTTTCCCCCCAATAAACCCAATCCTAACAGAGCAATGATCTTTCCTTTGCTCCACTGTACAAGCTGCCAAAACATTTCTAACCTTCTACGTTGTTCAGGTGGGCATCATAATCAGGACAATATATTCCTTAACTGCAAATATATATATATTTCTGAAGTTCTGAAGAGGTGAGAGGACAACACTTCTTCCACCTCGCCTTCCTTGAAGGAAAGAGATGGGATTCACCATATACCAGCACCTGTCTTCAAAAACTTGGTTCTCAAAACAAAACAAAAAACAAGAATAATTTCACACAACTCTTTCAGACTAACAGCATGGAGAAAGGGTTGAGAGTTCCTTAGGGATCCGAGATTTCCCTTACAACTTTTAGCAGGGAATACAGCATCATTGTCTTATGCCTCAACCACAACTGAGAGAGAAAAAGCTATGCTTTAACATCTTATTAGTCTGAGAAAACATGTAACTGCCACTAAGAGAAGGCACATATTTAGAGTCTGTACTGGACCTAGGACATCTAGCCAATATTGGGGTTCTCAAAGGGTTTAGCGATGTTTGACCTGGGAAAGGCTTTGTGTTCTGGACATTTTTAATAAGCAGGAGTGTTCTGGCCCCATAACTTCTCCTATGTAACACGTGGGCTCTTTGTGATGTAGGATGCACATATAATGACCCAAACCACTTAAAAGCCCTTCCTTGAAAGTGCACTGCAAATCACTGCAAGAGCCTGAAGGGCTAAGGGAGTCATTTCCAGTCATGGCTTTCAAGAGCACTTATAATTTATATTAGCTTTCAGAGCATTCTGGATTTCCCAAATAATGTGCGTTATAAATGACTTGCTATGGAAAAAGTTGACCAAGTCCAGCACATTTTAATCAGTGAGTTAATATGCTTCTAAGGAATGACCATGGACCCCTGAGTACATTCTCAAGGAAGCTGGCAAGTACCATGATTTTAACTAGCTGACATGTGGAATGATCTATCTCATTACCTCACTGTTTGCTGGCCCCAGTGAAGGCTTCAAAAAAAAAACCACACACAAAAAAACTAAAAAACAAACAAACAAAAAAACCCAACAACAACAACAAAAACATTACAACACCCACCATGAGAAGGCATTCTGATCGGCCATCCTTCAGTTGAGGTCTTTGCTTGGTCATTGCCCTTGAGGAGACTGGCCCTGAGCGTTACTCACTAGCTCTCTGCAGACCTGGCCCAGCCACAACCCAACAGGATGACAAAAAACATCTAGGCAGTCATGACCAGATTTTTTGGTTCTCCTCCAGATTATGTCAGAATTGGGTAAATACTAGGGGTAAACACTGGGAAGTTCTGGGTCCATTCATCATGGCTCCTTAGCTGTATGAGTTCTGGGTCTCATTTCTGCCCATCAAGGAATTAGAAGTGTACCATTACCCACCACCTCACAGGTTGGCTGGGAGCATTGAGTAAGGTAGTAGATGCAGATAGGTCGCAAAAGTGCTTATCACATCCTAAGTTGTTTTTTTTTTTTTTATTTTACTATTTTTATTTTTATTTTACTATTACAATAGGCTATTATGCTGGTGTAGCTCAAGTACTCCATTCTGACTGGCTCGTGACCACTGCCTGGGTAAGTGTGCCAAGTCACAGTTCACACAGCATTTTTACACACATCACAGATAATCCTATCACCAACAGCTTGTCATTGTTCAAATTTTAGTGGTTTTCCTTCCATGTTTATTTCTATTGGAGTCATACTGAATTTGTAATTTTGTATTCTACTTTTTGTCACATAACATTAATTTCAGTGCTACTCACATCATTAGACACATTTCAAAATAAGTTTTGTTTTTCTTCAGAATAGTTGTGTTTTCCTTCCTGTGGATGTACCAACCTTCATTTAACTATTCCTCTGATTGAAAATTTGGACTAAATATACTTTTTTAAAAAAATAAATATATCATAGGGGCACCTGGTTGACTCAGTCATTAAGTATGTGCCTTCAGCTTAGGTCATGATGCTGGAGTCCCCGGATCGAGCCCCTCATTGGGCTCCCTGCTCAGCAGGAAGCCTGCTTCTCCCTCTAACTGTGTTTCTCTCTATCAAATAAATAAAATCTTAAGAAAAAAAATTTTAAGTAAGTAAATAAATAAATATATCATAAATATGGCTGCAGTGAACCAACTTAAATTACTTCCTGAAATCTTTTCTGATTTTCCTTAGGACACACCTAAAAAGGGTCTGGATATTGTTTAGCCTCTTGATACATTGCTAAATAACTTTCTAGAAAATTTATGCCAGTGCTATAATTTTATGTAAAGTTTCTTAAATTTACTTCCTCAACTAACTGCAAGATCTATTTTTTTTTTAAATTGTGACTAAATACACATATATTAACCTTACCAGTGTCACGAGTTTTTAGTGTATAGTTCAGTAGTTCTGGGTATATCCACATTGTTGTACAACAAATCTCTAGAACTTTATCATCTTGCAAAACTGAAACTCTGTACCCATCAAACAACAACTTCCCATTTGTCTCTCCAGCTAGCTCCTGGCACCCACCAGTCTACTTTCTTTCTCTATGAATTTGACTATTGTAGGTATTTCAAAGAAGTGGAATCATACAGGATTATCCTTCTGTGATTGGCTTACTTCATTTAACATAATCCAGTGCTCTAATTTTAATTTTTCAAACTCTAATAATCTTGCCTAAGAAGAAATGCTATCTTATGACAGTTTCACCAAACAGGAGAAATGTGGTTATTTCATGGTTTCTTATGCATTGTGCCAGCTTAGACATGTGATTAGAGGTGTGTTTAATTTTTTCTCCATTTGTCCAAGGTTTCTGAGTGTGTCATTATGATGTGTCAGTAGCTTCCAAAGAGTAACCAACCACCAGAGTGAAAGGAGAAGGCTATAGGCATGGGGAAAGACAAAGAAATTAAAGTGTTTCCAGATCCTGACAAGATGACAAATGAACATGGGCTTTTGGATTCTTCCCTCAAAATCAACCCTGAAAGAACTAGAGAGATAAAAGGAAAGTAGAGATCTAAGGCTCTAATTTTTAAAAAGTGCAATCATCTGGGGGAGACTAGAGGCTGTTGGGAAGCGGTATGTGTGGTAGGTTTATGAGGTAGGGGAGAGAGCGGGTGCATCCCAGAAGGAAGATTCTGGTGCAGCCATGGGTGCAGCCTGTTTTGTTCATGTTTCTCCTGTGTATTTCCAGGAAATCACCTTTGCGTCCCCATCAAAATCTTACAGGCCAAAATGACTAGGTAACAAAGCATAACCACCAGAAAAGAAGGATAACACATTAAACATCATATACAATCTAAAGCCAAATTATTGAGAGACCAAGAAGTTAAAATAAGCATAAGAAATAAATTCAAGGAATTAAGAGGGAGACAAGCAACCTGAAGCAAGAACAGTAAGTCATAAAATGAGGCAGGAGGACGTATTAGCTACAGATGCTATAGTAATTGAAATTATTATATTGGATGAAATAAATAGACACATCACAGAAAAATAAATTAGTAATCAGGGAAGCTGATTTAGGGACTGTCTCAGATTTTATTTGGAAAGGATGAAAAGAGATAATAAAAAAGAAAAGCTCAGAGGTATGGAGGATCAAGCAGAAAGAATCCAATTGACATGAGACTTGGTAAACAATCTTGGACACAGGGAAGACAGTGGAGTAATGTTTTGAAAGACTCAAAGAAAGAAAATTTGAGGACATTAACAGATGACTGTAACAGAATGGGAAAAAGAAGGACTTTTTAGTAACATCATCATCTATATGAAGAAAAATAAACTGGACCACTTCCTGATACCATCTGTATGGTATGTAGACTGTGGAAGAATTAAAGAACTAATGTGAAAAATGAAACTATAAATTTAGGAGAAGAAAATGGATGAGAACATCTTCATACCTAGGGGTGAGGAAGCGTACCTTGAAAATTCAAAAGCACAAATCAAAAGGCTAAAAACTGATTAATTTGATGGCATCAAAATCAGGAGCTAATGGTTAGAAAGCGATATCATGCAAAAATCAATAGAGATAGCAGTTTGATTCCCAAACTCATTAGTAGAGAGACAGAAATTAAAAGTAGTAATGGGCTATTTCTTTATGTTCAAAAATTGGAAAGCTGACTTATGCCTAGTATTTGTGGGGCTGTGGGGATGGAGGCCATCGAAACCCTTCTGCGGCATTGAGAGGGGCCAGGACTGGTTTAACTACTCAGGAAGAAAGTCCAGCAATGCTACCCACAGTTACACAGCTCTGTAAAGGGCACCTATAAGAATTAAGAATAATGTTTATGGACATGCGGAGCTGGAGGCAATCTAGATGTCTGTCCTTGAGGAAATGGCTAAGTCAGATTCCACATGTGGGATTCCATGGAGCAGTGAGCGGCAGTGGGCTTGATCTATACTCAGCAACATGTATATGACTTCAAAATATCATGCCAAGCAAAGAAAAAGAAAAAAAATATGCAAAGGTGTCTAAGTCTATTTGGATTGCTATAACAAAATACCATAGAGTGAGTGACTTATAAACAACAGATATTTATTTCTCACAATTCTGGAGGCTGAGAAGTCCAAGATAAAGGCACTGGCGGATTTGGTGTCTGGGGAGGACTTGCTTCCTGGTTCACAGACGGTGACTTCTGGCTATAATCTCACATAGTACAAGAGGTGGGGAGGCTCTCTGGGGCTTTTTCTTCCTCTTCTTCTTTTAAGATTTATTTATTTATTTTAAAGAGAAAGAGAGTGAGCATGAGCAGGAGGGGCAGGACACAGAGAGGCGATCGCAAGAGGACTCGAGGCTGAGCTGGGAGCCCAAAGCGGGGCTCTATCTCACCACCCTGAGATCATGACCTGAGCCAAAATCAAGAGTCAGACTTAACTGACTGCACCACCCAGGGGTACCTAAGGCTTCTTCTTTGTTTAAAATCTTATTTATTTATTTATTTATTTATTTATTTATTTATTTGAGAGCGCACGAGAGAGTGAGCGAGTACATAGGCAGGAGGAGCAGGAGAGGGAGAAGCAGACTTCTCACTGAGCAGGGAGTCTGACACGGGGCTCGATCCCAGGACCCTGGGATGAAGACCTCAGCCAAAAGCAGACCCTTCAGTAACTGAGACACCCAGAAACCCCCTGGGGCTTCTTTTCTAAGAATCCCATTCATGAGAGCTCTGCGCTCATGACCTAATTACTTCCCTAATGCCCTACTTCCTAATTTACCATATTAAGGATCAGATTTCGGTATATGAATCTTGGGAGGACACAACCATTCAGACCACAGCCAAAGAAGAAAACAAAACAAACAGAGGAAAGATAAGAACTAATAGAAGAACATCTGTATAAATTATATTCACAAAATAAAACAAAAAATATCTTCAAAAAATACATCCAAGTGCATGATTACATCAAATATACCAGAATATTTGCTTATGGAGTGGATGTGGGGTGGGGAATAGGAGTTGGTTATGGGTAAGAGAGAATTAAATGATTAATCAAGCTAGAAGTCCCTTTCACAGACCAAAGGGTAATAATAGCAAGCCAAGTAATCAGAAGTCCAAATGACTCAACACTCTCCATCAACACAGACAGATGATTGGTAAGTAATACTTAATGAGAGAGCTTTCATTTTACAGGCCTTGTTCTAAGAGCTTTATATCCAACAACCAATTTACTTCTTATATCAGCTGCAGAAGAAATGTATGGTTCTCCTCATCTCCCAAATGATGAAGGAATGTTCATAGAGGGGGTGTCTCATCACATGTAGGGCCTGGGGCGGTCCGTCTTCTAATGCCCGAGCTCCAGATACCACCACTGTCCGCCTTGTTGACATCTCTTCATAGGGATGGTAGTGTTGACCACAGAAGAGCACACAGAGGGGTAGATGCGTGTATTTTGTCGCCACAGTGTCATGGCTACATCATGGTTCAGACATTGCTTCCTCTGTGGGCTGTACCAACCCTCACCTCACTGCAGATCTCATACGTGGGGACAGAGGAAGGACAGCCACACACAGCATCAGAAAGTGCCTTCCTCCAGGCTTTTGGAAAGATGCCACATGTCTCCTATGGTGCGGTACAAACAAGTCAATATGATACAAAATATTTAAAATGAGGGCATGTTAATCCAGGTTCCAAATTAAAAAAAAATACTCTCAGAAGAATGAAAGAAATCTACCAATAAAAGAGCTGAGAAATAGCCATTCGGATTAAAGTGAAATACTGTCACGATGCCAATTTCAACTTAAGAAAATAGACCACCTCTTGGAGGGTGAAATTTCCATGCCCTCAGGCATTACTCCCACAAAGTGAATGCAGACCAGAAACATGTGGTCTTAATAAATCTTATTGCATAGTCCTCAGATTACTATTAAAATAGGGTTATGAGAAGTGCCGCTTATGAACATGCTGACTATTGAAGTAATTATATGGAAAAACAGTAATGTCTGCCTTTGTTATGAAGGTAGTTTACAGTTAGCAGTATATACAACTGTGCCAACATATGCAGTAGGGGACTGGGCACTAGAGAATTCTCGATACAAATCACATTTTGCAAGCAGAAAAAGAAAATGGCAGTACTTCATGTTATCGGTGCTTCTCCTTAATAACACGGGTAAACACGAGAGTCTCATCCTAAGAAAGGCAAGATTAAGCCCGCACAGTTTATCAATCTGCCATGAGAGACTCAAGGTGTCAGAATTAAGTCCTGCAGGGTCACAGCATGAGATGAGGATAATGTGCAAAGACAGCCCAGGCATGAATATTCCAAAACGCGACTAGATAATTGCTTCATATCACATCTAACACACAATGATAAAGAATGTCAGAGTAATTACTCCGAGGATATGAGGGACCGCCACACTGCAATTATCATTGTGGCCTGGGTTGGATTGTAGGTTTCTATGTCTCTCTTGCTGCTGCACTATCTCCTTATAGATATGCCACTCAGATTTGTAGATTTATCTTGGGGAGGGGGGACACAAGCTTCCTTCTGAACTATGGAGATTGAAGTGTACCGATTTAATATTCGCCTCTTACTGGTAAAAGCTCAAATCCTTTTGACAAAGGCTGATGTGAAAGAGAATCTTTGAAAAATGAACTAGGCCTGTAAGTATTCTTTGGATGTTTTCAACACTCCCCCGTTATCCCAGTAGACTTGATTCCTGAGATGTCGAGTAAGGAAGACAATTGAGACAAGCGCTCTAAATAAAGAATGCTTTCCGCTTTGCCCTGGAAAAAGAAATAAAACTTAAGGGAATTGGGAGGTTTTATTTCATTCCTTCTCCACCTTTAATAATTTTCTGGGAGGGTATCATACTACCTGTAGAATTCATTACTGATTGCTTCTCCAAGAGTTAGTGGAAAGTCGAACGAGGGGAAGGAACAGAATCTTGCATGATTATGAGGTTTAAATGAGCACCTGTGAGCTAGTCCCAGGAGTGTGGGGTGAACATGATCAGAGCTCATGGCAGCTGACAGAGGGTATGGCAGGTTTTCCCACTTCATACTCAGAGCCCACTCTGCCTCTGTTTTTTTTCAATGTCAGCAGAAACATGTAACTCCTTGAAATGCTCATCTCTTCTCTGAAATTGACAATAGCTGGCTGTAAATAAAAATGTTGACTGTTATCTGCAAATCTTGGCTCTCTCTTAATAAGCACAGTGATTCTTTATGACATAGTTACTGTGGGCCAGGCACTGAAGGACTCTGAACGTGTTCATGCATATAATGTCAATCGGTCCTCAGCCACTCTCCCAGGTTGTCTTCTTATCCCCATTTTGTAGATGAAAACACTATAGGATTGGAAGGTTTAGCAACCTACCAGGCAGTTTCATAGCAATTAAGTAGGACTGCCAGGTTTAACCCTCAGAAGTCAGACTTGAGGGTTTATGTATTTATTTATTTTAAGATTTTATTTATTTATTTGAGAGAGAGGGTGAGCGCGAGAGAGAGAGCATGAGCAGGGGAAGCGGCTAAGGCGGAGGGAGAAGCAGGCTCCCCACTAAGCAGGGAGCCCGATGCAGGGCTTGATCTCAGGACTCCGAGGTCATGACCTGAACTGAAGGCAGATGCTTAATGGACTGAGCCACCCAACTGCCCCCAGACTTGAGGATTTAACTTGACTTAACCCTGACCACAGTGGTAGAGTGCCTATCAGGACAACTATGATGAGTCAATAGACATTTGACAACTGATAATCAATGGACTAAAAATTGACTATTCTTTCAAATGTTCATCAAATGTTCTATAACTCAGAGCTAGTCTGAAGAGCCACACAAAACCCATTTTGGTCTAGATTTGCAGTTCATGTTATCATTTAAAAAAAAAACAAAAAAAAACAAAAACACAGTTGGGCAGTTGCAGACATTGCTGCTGTGAACATTGGGGAGATTATGCTGAGTGAAATAAGTCAAGCAGAGAAAGTCAATTATCATATGGTTTCACTTACTTAAGGAGCATAAGGAATAACATGGAGGACAGTGGGAGAAGGAAAGGAAAGGTGAACTGGGGTAATCAGAGCAGAAGACAAACCATGAAAAACTATGACTCTGAGAAACAAACTGAGGTTTTTGGAAGGAGGGGATGAGAGGATGTGTGCCTGGTGGTGGGTATTGAGGGCATGTATTACATGGAGCACTGGGTGTGGTACATAAACAATATGTCTTGGAACACTGAAAAAATAAAATAAAATAAAATAAAACAGGAGAGAGAAGAGGGGAAAGTAAGGTTACACAGTGCCTATAGACAAATCGCTTAGTTTAATTTCCTGTCATACAGATAATTAGGCACCAAATAGGTCCCAGAGGTAATTAAAAACATAATAAACCTAATGAAACAAGGGCTGCATCCTGGTTAAAGAGGAAAAAAATAAAAGTCATAAATCACTAGCAAATCATGAATTTTCTCAGCGGGTGAATGGTACTTGTTTTAGCAAAAACATACTACTGGAATTCCTCAGGATTAGGAGTTGAGTTCCAAGTCACCTGTGAATGGTTCAGCATCATCGTGAGCACAGTGGTTTTGTTACTATTTCCTCCTGGGGCAGAGAGGCAGCAGGAGGCCCACAAGGCTCAGGAACTGAAGCGGCCTTTCAGGTTTCTGGAAACTTTGTGTTGTGCTACTTACCAAATCAGTGGAGAGAGTGGCTTGGATGCACCTTGCGTAGTTGGAAAGCCGGTCTCTAGGGAAGAGAGGAGCCTTGTTGCCCATCCACACTTCTATGAGGTGTGGGAGAGGCCCCGGGAATGGGAGGATCTAAGGATCCCACTACCACTTTGCCTAGATGTCCTCAGACCTGACCACACCACGTCTCGTCCTGGTGGCAGCATTTCTCCCTGTCTGAGGTCATCAAGGTAGGGCTTATACCATAACATATCATCAAGGTAGGGTCAAAACCTCTCAGTTACTAACTTTGACCAGACAACAATCATCTGCTATCTTTATGGTCTGAGCTTAAAAAAAAATAAAAATAAAAAGACAATTTTCTGTAAAAGAAAACAGTTACACGTTTTTCTTTTTTAATCAACTCATCTAAAGTTGCAAATTAGAAACTCATGTTGACTACTCTAGAAAATGATGAACCAAATAAAATGAAGATAATGAATAAAAAATACACATATAAGAAATGACCACAAATATTCCTTAAGAAGATTTGAAGTGTGGTGCACAGAAAGAACCCCAGATAGGGAGTTGAAATTCTAATTGATAATTGAGGCTGTGCCACTCACTGTTATGTACCTATAGACAAGATACTTAATCTCTCCAGGCCTCTGTTTCCTTCAGATTTAAAATGGAGACAAATTTTTTTCCCTTACAAATTTTGTTTAGTCTAAACAAGTCAATACCCGTGGAAATGCCCAGCACACTGTGTAGCATGTAGTGAGTTCTCAACAAACACTGGTTATTGGCGAATGTGAAGCAATGTCCCAAAGTAACAATGTCAATAACACAAATGACCAAAGGTTCCATATTGGAGGAATCTATTCCATACCTTTACCAAGAACCAGAAGCCAATTTTATAATATATTAAACATTTATTTGTGTTGGAGGCCACTTCTGGATTTTCTACTGTGTCTACTCATGACCTAATACCATAATGTTTAAATTATTAAGGCTTTGCAGTATGTTTTATGATGCTGTTGTTAGCTTTTCCTCATTACTCTTGTAGAATTTTCCTGGCTAAACTTGTTGGTTTATTTTTCCATGTGTACTGTAGAAACTGCATATTTAGGTTAAAAAATTATGTTCATATTTTATTTAGTATTCTCATTGAATTTATTTCTTATTTAAAGACAATTAACATTTTTTATGAGGTTGAACCTCACCTTTCAAGAACACTGTATTTTCTTCCATTACAAAAGCTTCAATCTGTTACCACTAGTTCAAGTCTTTGTTGGTGTCTGCAGGATATTTTAAGCTTTTGCAGATTTTTAAAATATAGTTTATTCTTTAGTATATTATACATTTTTTGAAACAAGACTTCTGTTTCCATTATATATCCTCCTTGCTTATTGCTTATGTACAGTAAGCTTACTGGTATTTTCACATAAAATATTGTACAGAGCCATGTTACTGAACACTCTTACTATAAAATAGTTTTTTTTTTCAGTTGTTCTTTTGGAATTTCTAGGTACACAATAATATCTAGAATACTTCTCAGAATAATGGTCAATTATGGTAGACATAGTGAACACCTTTGTTGTAGTCCCTTCACAGAAATATTTCTGGTGTTTCCCTGTTAAGCATAATGCTGTCTTTTGTGTTGAGATCAATGTACTTTACCATGCTAAGGAAGAATCTATCCATAGCTTTATAGATTTTGACTCTTGAGCCACATAAACATATTACCTAATCAAAATCAATAGATACAACTTTAAAAGAAAAATCACTTAATACTTTATTTTGGTGGCAAATGCCTGTGCTCTATATTTCAAGAGGTCACAGAGCAGTTCTCAGTGAGGTTCCTGGATCACCGGCATTAACATCACTTGGGAACTTACTAGAAATGCAAATTCTGAGGTCCCACTCCAGACCTACTGTATCAGTTTGAGGGGGTGGGGGATGGGATGGGCTAGTAGTCTGTGATTTATCAATCCTTATAGGGGATTTTGATGCTAATTAAAATCTAGGACCCATTGGTGTAGCTAGGTTAAGAAATCAAATAGATGATGAACCAGGGTTTTTTAGGGTTATTGGTAGGAAAGTGACATAAGTGAAATCTAATTCACAACCATATGGGGCCACAGTTGAAGGCTTAACTAAGAGAATACAAAAAGCTTCCATCTGTTACCAGAAGGGAGGTGGGTGGGAGGATGGGTAAAACAGGTAAAGGGGATTAGGAGTACACTTGTCAGGATGACCACTGAGTAATGTATAGAAGTGTTGAATCACAGGGCGCCTGGGTGGCTCAAAGGGTTAAACCTCTGCCTTTGGCTCAGGTCATGATCTCAGGGTCCTGGGATTGGGTCCCACTCTGTTCAGTGGGGAGCCTGCTTCCCCCTCTTTCTCTGCCTGCCTCTCTGCCTATTTGTGATCTCTCTCTCTCTCTCTCTGTCAAATAAGTAAATAAATAATCTTAAAAAAAAAAAGAAGTGCTGAAGTACCATATTGTACACCTGAATTAAGATGACACTATATGTTTACTATACTGGAATTAAAAACAAAACAACACAAAACAGAACCTTTCATCTGCCCCAAACATTGTCTTTCCTATACTGAAAGATACTCTCCCTTCTTACTTGAGTTGGAATCTCAACCCCAAATTCTTGCTTTGATTAAATAAATAATAAAGGAAATAATAAAGGAGAGAAACTGTATCACCATGAGGTTTTCTGCACTTGCGATAAAGATGCCTTGGGCACAGGGATGCAAGAAGCTGAAAATCTGCTGGAGCACACAAGGAGGTCAAGTGCAGAAGATGGGCCCTGACAGTGTCTGCCACGCCCACTCCCCCCCCCCCCCCCGAGCTGAGACCGTGGCAATGTTGTCCTTGATGCTGGTCTATCAGCAGCGTTCTGTGCATCAGATCAGCAAGCTCCATCTTGGCAAGTTCGGCACAGGGCAGCACCCCAGGTAGAGAAATCCCTAGAAATTATTATTCTTTTCAGTTGAATGACAGGATTATGGACGCGAGGATGCTACATTCACAGGCTTGGACAGGCAGCACAGCCAGGGAGAATGGTGCCTAGGAGTAAAAATACTGCACCAGGGAAACTAGGATGAGGAGGAAAGTGGAAGCAGACATCAGACATCAAAGGCAGTAACATCACGGTGCTCCTGGGAGCACTTCCAAGAAACCACTCCCTCCTGCAGGAAGGGAAAGCAGAGGGAGGTGACGATTGTCCCCAGGATGGGTACCACACACCCTTTGTGCACATGCCACACAAATGTACATGAAGAACCAAATCTGACGTGACTCAGGCCATTAGTGGCTGAACCAGGATTTGAACACAACAGTAGAATCCCTTCGTCCATTCAAATCCCCTTTATTTTGATTTGCTTAGGATTTTTCTTTAAACATTCAGTCAATTCTTTTTTTGCTCGCTTATCTTTCTTCAGCCTCATCCTTAACTTTAGTATCAGGGAGATTATTGGTTTGAGATTATACTTTTATTTTGTTCTAAAATACATGGGAAGAAGGGTGTAATTATTTTTTAAGATCTATTCCAGAATATCCCCGATATCTTGAGTGGTAAGCAGACACTGTTTTGGCAAAGCCAGCTCTATGATTTGCTTTCTTTCTATTACTCCAATGATGTACAAAAGAGGACAGGGTTCTCAAACTTTTGCTTGACTAAGAATAGATGGTGGAACAGTCCAAAAATGCACATATACCCAATCCTGATCCCCATCCCCAGAAACTTGGGCTGAGAATGACCCCCAGTAAGATTCCCAAAGCTGAATTTTTTTAAGTATTTAAGGTGACACTAATAAAGTAGCTTCAGGGCACTCGAGAAGAACACTTCTATGGAGTAACATCTTTGAAGTAGTTTGAGAGAATCCTTAAGGTAATACCCAGATAGAAAGTTGATCCTGACCCTTGACATTTAATTAGTTGCTTAAAAACCAGAGCTGCTGAGGAAGTGTCTTCCACAAGCATGTAGGGGGATGATGACAAAATGCCCAAAGCTTGAGAGCTGCCAATGGAGCCTTCTCAGAACGCTGTGGGCTCAGGAACGTGAATCTGGGAAGAAGTACAGAGTCTTTTTCTCAAGAAATCCAGAGCCACAAAGGATTAAGTGGGATGTCACAAAACACAAGGGTTTCTAAGCCCCAAACCAGAGCCACTCTGCAGGATACAGATTACTGTTCCCCGTATTTCCCCACTGAGGAATTTTGTGATGCTGCTGAGATTCATTATGAAAGTGGAGATTTGGGGAACATTAGCTTTGATACTTAAGCTTCCCATTAAACGTACTCCCTGTATTTTCTGTTATTTATATTACTTGAAGCCGTCTTTTGTTCAGAGGGCTTCTGAAGTAAGACCTCGTAGGGATAACAAGGAGGGAAAGGGAGCATAGAACTCTGACTACATTGCCGTTCAGGGGGAGGAATATATCATTGAATGGGAGTGGGACCTTCTTCTTGGGACAGAAATCAGGAAGAGGTCACTGGTACCTTCCCATGCTTGGAAGACTGGAAGAAATACATACATTTAGAGAAGTTTTATTGAGCAGGACTCATAGGAACTGGTGGATTACACTACAGTTATTTTTCTGTTTTCTTCCCTTCTCTCTCATCAAAAAAAGACTCTCTCTCTCCCTCTCTCTCTCTCTCTCTCTCTCTCTCTCTTAACGTCCCATCCACTTAGCCAGTGTGGCTTCTGAAGTGAATTTTCTAAGATTACAGGCAAAAGTCAGACAAAGGGGGAGACCGTTTTCAGCAGTCAGAACTCCAGGAGCTGTTTCCTAAAGGTAACGAATATCTCTCAACCTTGACAGAACTTGATTACAATTGTTTAGTACTAAACACAATGTCAGAACACATCTTAGTCCCTGAGGTGATGAGACTTGAACCTTCTTTCCAGCCCCTTCTCCGTACTGCAACAAGGTGCAATGGCTACTATCTAAATAGACAGTGAGCAGATTCTCCAGCTTACAACATGATATTTTTGCTCCAAAAGATGCAGAAAGATGCAGAAAGAGTAGGAATCCAGGAGGTAAACTGAGTAGTGTGGAAGGACTTTGGAAAGCATCTAATTCCACCCTGGGAATAACTGCACATCTCCTGTCAAGGATATTCAAGCTTGGGTGTGTTTATATAATCTGTATCTTAAAAGCAAATACTCTCAGTTATGTATATACCTCCAAACTGAGTTTACTCTCTTGAGGTCAAGAAAAATGTCAAGATTCTGGAGGGCAAGGTATATGGATATTAGGCACTAATGCCATGCCTCTCATGGTCTAGTTGAGTATATTCACAGAGCAAGCAACTGGTGACTTCTCACCTGATTACATAATTGGTTGATTAATTAACCAAATCAAGGTAAATGAAGTAAGGTGGAATACCAGTGACAAACCATGGTGTCAACTCAAATCGGGATTTATTTTGTATTGACGAAGAAGAAAAAATAGGCTTATGAGAGGCCTGGGTGGCTCAATCAGCTGAGCGTCTGTCTTTGATGGGTCCTGGGATCAAGCTCCGAATCAGGCTCCCTGCTCAGCAGGAATCTGCTTCTCCCTCTCCCTCTGCTCCTTCCCCCTCCCTGCTCATACTCTCTCTCAAATAAATAAATAAAATCTTTAAAAATATAAATAGAGGGGTGCCTGGGTGGCTCAGTCATTAAGCGTCTGCCTTCTGCTCATGGAATGATCCCAGAGTCCTGGGATCGAGCCTTGCATCAGGCTCTGTGCTCAGCGGGAAGCCTGCTTTTCCCTCTCCCACTCTTCCTGCTTGTGATACCTGTCTTGCTCTGTCTCTCTGTCAAATAAAAAAATGAAACCTTAAAAAAAATTAAATAGAAAAACTAAAATCCTGGGTTTTTGTTAATTCATCTAATAAACATCTGTTGAATGACTAATGGTAAGACTGGCAAGATTTCAGACACTTTGTCTCTTATTCTGGTTGAGGAGTAGATGATACACATGTGAACAAATGAAAAATTTCTTACAATGATAAATGCTCTAAAATAAACTAAACGAGGTGACAGGTGGCAGAGGAGAGCAGTGTTCTGATGGTGGTCAAGGAGATGACATCTGAGTGGTAGGAGCTGGCCATTGACAGATCTGAAGGGAGGAAATTCCACGAAGAAGGAACAGAAAGTGTGACGTACTTGAGGTGACAAAGAATGCCATTTAGTCTGAGAGAAGGCAAAAGTTAGGTCTGACGTAACCTGAGGATATAGAGCAGAAGTGACTAAACTGGCCCATTGCTTATTTTTTGTAAATAAAGTGTTATTGGGCCAGACCTTGCCCATTTATTTACATATATTGTCTATGGCTGCTTTCCTGCCACAGTAGTAGAGCAGATGGGACTGCTGGCAATGGCCAGCGATCCCTGTACCAGAGGATGAAAGATGACTCCAGACTTCGCTGCGAAAGAGAGGAGAAGGCAAGGGGTGGACGCTCGGAGAGGAAGACCCTTTGCTCTTTGCGCCTGCTTTTATTGGTCCTCCAGGATAATCACAAGTCCTTATCACTATTTCTCAAGTGATGTGTGAGAGGGGGTCTTACCAAGACTTGGAAGATCTGTTGATAGGCTGATTTGCCTGTTCCAGGAGTTCTGTGAAACATAGCCTAAGGGACAATGCACTTGTCTCTTAGGTTTTTTGTTTGTTTGTTTTAAATTTATTTGACAGAGAGAAACACAGCTAGAGAGGGAACACAAGTAGGGGGAGTGAGAGAGACCTTTCTGCTAAGCAGGGAGCCAGATGTGGGGCTCGATCTCGGACTCCGGGATCATGACCTGAGCGAAGGGAGACCCTTAACGACTGAGCCATCCAGGCGCCCCACATATGTCTCTTAGCTTGCCCAGCTGTTTGGGCTAAGAAAGCTGCAGGGAAGGGCATTCTCTGTGGTGTTCTTACAGACGACTAGGCGGAGTAGTCAAGCGGCCTTGGCATTCCAAAGACCTATGCCCTTCTCTGAAACCTCCCATTGCCCCCAGTGGCCTCTGTGTTACATTTTTTTTTTTTTTTAGCAAGCCAGGTATTACAGATGATTTCATGCTCTACATTAATCCAGACATGTGACAGAGACCGGCTGGTCCACAAAGCCAAAGCTATTTCTCATCTGCTCTTTACAGCAACGCTACCCATCCCCACTGTAGGGCCTGCTTACCATGGCACAGGGCTTGGATTTTATTTTGCATTCAAGGAAGCTAATAGAAGATTTTGAGCTGGCTAGCAATAGGATATGCCTGACTCTCCCCAAAACACCATGTGGCAAATGGATTACAGGGTCATAAGTGAGGAAGCAGGGAGACAAGTTCAAAGTCTCTTGCACTATGTCAATAAAGGGAGTGACTTATGTTATCATTGTAGTGATGAAGGTAATAGAAGTGGTTGGGTTCCAAATATATTTTGGAAATGGCATTTATAAGAATTTATCACACTGTGTTTATAAGAATAATTAGAATCTTGAGTTTACAAAATGACTGAGATTTTGGCCTGACGAAATTATATAGGATGCGACATTTAATGAGAAAAAGACATGAGAGGCAGGCTGGAGACGAGTGGGAAGTCAAAAGGACTGTTTTCAAAGCGGGCTCCACATGACTATTAAATAACTCTGTAAAATATATCATAGACAGTTTGCTCCTTGACTCTGGGCCTCGGGGAAAGGTCAGGGCTGAAGATACAAATTTGGGAATCATAGTGTATATCTGCCTCGAACGCTACGGGGCTAGAGAAGACCACGTAAGGTGAGAGGGTCCAGCGTGAAGACTCAGGGCACTCCAAAATTCCAGTATCAGGCAGATGATGAAGGGCAAGGGAAAGAGAATGAAAACGAGCAACAAGTGGGAGCTGAGATTACGCCAGTTATCTAGTATTGATCTCATCTTGAAGCTCACCCTTGGATATCCTCCTTTGTGACTTGGGGCCAAGACCTAGGACTCCCTCTCTGCCCCAGCTGTCTGCGGGGCTCTGCCCCTAGGGGGCGCTACAGGCAGCGTGCGAGGCGGACTGAGTCAGAAACCTGTTAGGGTTTCTTTTCTCCTGAGCCTCATCCTAGTCTGCTTTATTCTCTCTGGCAATGGTAGGACTTTTTCTTGACAGCAGATTATTTCATTCTGCTGTTTTTACAATACTCACAGAACAAGTCTCAGCATCGCGCTGGGCGACTGCAACAACCAGCACGAAGCACTGACCAGCCCGCCCTCTTCAGGGGTCTGGGTCCCAGCTTCAACACAGGAGTTCCAGCCAAGCGCCCCTCAGAGGTCTGGGTTTCAGCTCCTTGGCTCTTCCTTTCAGCATCTAAATTGGAATTCCAACCTTCTCCCTCAAGGTGGTGGCTGTTTCCTGCAAGCTCTACCTCCAGAACAACTTAAAGATCTCTTTTCACACATTTCAGTCACCTAGTTTATATTCTGTATATATGTCTGTAAAGTTCTCCATAGTAAAGTAATCTGGGGATGTGTTGTCACAGAAGCCTCTAGGAAAAGAAAAGTTTCAATAAGAAAGGTCACATAAGAAAGGGCCAAATAATTGATGATTCATTTGCTATAGCAAGAAGGTTTTAGAGACAATGATGTCTGTGGACTGGTGGGGTTGGGAGCCCAGTGGACGGAACAAAGGGTGGCTGGATTCCAAACACACTGTGGATGCTGAGTCTATAAGAAAACTTGTAAGACTTAATTTATGGAATTTATGAAATGACTCCAGTGTTCTTGGCTTAAGGAAATGGTAGATGGAGGTGCCATTTATAAGAAGCCATAGGAGTTGGCTAAGGAGGGAAGGGAAGTAAGCAACCAGAAATGACTAACATGGCTAATTTTCTAGGAATTTTTGCAGTGAATGAGGCCACTGATAGTTTAATTTTCTCAAGATCAGAGCTGCGCATGGGCGCCTGGGTGGCTCAGTGGTTTAAAGCCTCTGCTTTAATTTTCGGCTCAGGTCATGATCTCAGGGTCCTGGGATCGAGGCCCGCACCAGGCTCTCTGCTCAGCAGGGAGCCTGCTTCCTCCTCTCTCTCTGCCTGCCTCTCTGCCTACTTGTGATCTCTCTCTTTGTCAAATAAACAAACAAACAAACAAACAAACAAAACCCCCAAAACTTAAAAAAAAAAAAAAGAAAGAAAAGAAAAGATCAGAGCTGTGCAGGTGTGTGTAGAGACTGATAGAAGCAGACATAAGTGAAAACCAGGGAGATGAGTGTGGTAGAGAGAGTGAAGTTCTTGGGTAATGGGCAAGTAAGAACAGGTTGGATCCAGAGCACAAGGGAGGGGTTGGTCTTTTAATAGAACCATGGGCATCACTCCCAGTTGTCAAAGAAAGGAGGCAGAATGTTTGAATTCAGATGCAGGGAAGTTGGGGGATTTGGTGTTGAGAATACAAGGAGATTTTTTTTTTTAAACTTTACCTTTTATCAAGATTAAAAAACAACAAAACAACAACAAACTTATGGCAAAAGAGTCTCCAAATAATTTACATTGCAAAATGACTACTGTCACCTATAGTATTACCAGAAAAGCACTTTCGATTTCCAGTGATCATAGAAATCAATATTCAAGAATGCTCAACCTGAAGAATAAAGATATAGGACTCTCATATTCCGGAAGTGATGCGAATACCCATAATTACCACTGTAAATTTGCTGAGTACTAAAAATAATTCTCTATTTTCCTGTAGGATTTGCAAGCTAATAATAAGCAATTTCCAGCTGTGTGCTGTGACAGCAAAAAAGAGGGTCTAACATCCTTATAATTATATTTTTCATATCCGTATTCACATTAGAAAATACTGATTAAGACCCATCTGCTTAAACAATTTTTCCGTTGTTAAAATGTCTGTAGTAGGTGACTTTTATGAAATCTCTCTGACTATATCGTATACATTGGACTTCAAAGAAGGATTGTCAAATAATTTACCTTTCTGGCTTCTTACACACAGAGAGACACATATACACATGCGCGCGCGTGCGATTATGAAACAAAAGGACTAACAGTATGAACTGAAATTTTCCTTTAGAGCAGATTCCACAAACACATCCCGAGGGCTCCCCACAATTTGGCAGCGGAAGCTGCACTGAACAGCAGGCTCCACCATATGAAATGTTGAGCCTCGCTCACTTCATTCTGCTTGACAAAATGAGTGTGATTGTTTGAGAACAACTAAATCAAATATCTATTTCTTGGGTCTATTTTCTCCAACTTCAAATGTTCTGAGCATTTGAAATGTCACCACCCAAAGAAAGGAGATAACTCTTTGGTCATGAATTCACTGTTACTTCCTGGAGGTATTGTGAAAAAAGAATTACTCTTCAGGACGAGTTGATGAGTTTAGCTTGCTGCTTGATGGACCCATACCTCCTCAGGGTTCCTCAGGCTTTCTATATAACTCATTTCAAAGCCGGCAGTGCTGTGATTCTGGTCTAGGCTGACAAGATGCTGCTGCAATAGTGCCCCCTCTCCCCCAGAACAATCCAGAAAAAGCAAGGTAAACATCTACCCCCCCCTTCCCCTGAGCTGAATATGGAAAATTCCCTCAAAAATATGAAGAAGGAGGTGCCTGGGTGGCTCAGTGGGTTAAAGCCTCTGCCTTCGGCTCAGGTCATGATCTCAGGGTCCTGGAATTGAGGCCCACGTAGGGCTCTCTGCTCAGCATGGAGCCTGCTTCCTCCTCTGTCTCTGCCTGCCTCTCTGCCTACTTGTGATCTCTCTCTGTCAAATAAATAAATCAATTCAAAATATATTTAATGATTTTTTTAAAGAGTTTATTTATTTATTTGACAGAGAGAAACACAGCTAGAGAGGGAACACAAGCAGGGGGAGTGAGAGAGGGAGAAGCAGGCTTCCCGCTGAGCAGGGAGCCTGATGCGGGGCTCATTCCCAGGGCTCCTAGATCATGACCTGAGGCGAAGGCAGTCGCTTAACCAACTGAGCCACCCAGGCGCCCCAAAATATATTTGATGATTGACCAGAATCAACATTACTTTCAAATAAAGTTTCCTAAAATTTAGCAGGAAAGCAGCAATTCAAATGGAAAACAATGAGTAGCATTATATCATCTATCTATCTATCTATCTATCTATCTATCTATCTATCTATCTCTATTCATCCATCCACTAGGTAGCTAACACCAGGTGTCTCATTGCCAGGAATAAGATCAACGCTATTTTGTTTTTTCTTTTATTTTTTTCAATTTTGACTTTTCACTGAAGTATAAAATACATACAGAAGGGTGCATATGCATGAGTATACAGCTCAATGAATTTTCTGAAACTGAACACACCTGTGCAACTCAGGAAAAGAACATTATTAGCACTCTAGAAGCCCCTTGTGCCTTCTTCCTGAAGATAACCTCCACCTCGACCTCTAATGGCATAGATCAGTTTTCCTGTTGTCATCCTGTATATAAATGGAATCTCCCTGTGTGCAGTCTTTGTTGTCTGACATTTACTTTGGTCTCTTAACTATAACTAGAAGTCACTACAATTTATTGAGCTCTTGTTTACCATGTGCCAAGCAAAGCCCTTTACGGTATCATTATCACCTTCAGTCCTCACACTCACCCCATGATTAGGCATTAGCATTATCTCTCTTAAGCAGGTGAAGAAATTTCAGGCTTAGGGATATTAATATATACTAACTGACCCAGCAGTAAATGTTGGCATGAGGATTCATGCTTTGTTTTTATCTGGCTCAAAAGTCTAAGTCTTTTCCATGCACATTTTCAGAAATGTATGCAATGTACAGAATGTACAGAAATATACAGAAGGCCAAATGTTCCTAATTACCAGGATATGAGCGCTCAGGAAACACTGCCATTTGAATGTAGTGTCTTATTTATTTTACTGTGATTATGCACTCATTTCTCATGCTAACTTGGATCTCACATTTAATATGAACGGTGGCTACTTTCCTGGCAGTGTAACTCGATGTCAGATAAACTGCAAAGTGACATGCAAGGTTATATCGTGTGGTTCAAGCATCTTCTATTAACTGAAAGTAAAACAGATTTGCCTAAAGATAAACTCGTTAGAGAGAGACCCCCTATATTGCTCAGTGCTTTGCTTATCAAGCAGTTGTTAATTTCTAAAGCTAGCTGTAAACTTATTTCAATAATAATTGAAATGTCATTTATATTCAGTGCAGGATAGATTATAATGAACAATGAAAAGGAAATGATAAAATGAATAATAGCCATCCTATGAGGAAAAAACAATGAGGGAGACTAGGTATTGTTGTAGGATGATATTATACAAAAGGATTGCAAGTTATAAGCTAATTTATGAATATGAGTATACATTCATATTTTATATGTTTATATGTGTTCACATGTGACAGGAAGTCTTGAGAGAAACACATAAACATGCACTCACACATAAACGTGCACCCACACATAAACATACACTCACACATAAACATGCACTCACACATAAACGTGCACCCACACATAAACATACATTCACGCATAAACATGCACTCACACATAAACATGCACTCACACATAAGCACGCACGAACACATAGGCACTCACAAACACATAGACATGCACAAACACGAAGAAAATAAAAATGAAATAGTTGAAAAGGATATGTCCCAAGATATTATGAATGGTTGTTTTCCTAAGCATTTATAAAAAAAGAAGGGAAGGAAGGAAGGGGGGAAGGAATGAAGGAAGGGAAGAAGGAAGGAAGGAAGGAAAGGGAAGGAAAGGAAAGGAAAAGAAAATTAGAGAATTTGTACAGGCAGAATATAGAATGATATAAAAGAATTTTTAATGCTTCTCATCTATGATCATAAAATTATAGTATTTTCAAAGTTTTTTTTATCTTTTTGAAGTACACATACACTAAAATTATGGATGAAATCATGCAATGTGTGGTATTTGCTTGAAAAGAATCTAGTGTGGAGATAGGGGTTGGGAGCCGAGGTGTATTAGGAGTTGGAAGTGTGTTGCTGATTGTTATAGAAGGTGGTGGGATGCATTATACTATTTTCTTTGCTTTGGTATACATTTGAAATTTTCATTATGAAAAGTTAATAAGAAAAAAGAGTAGATGCTTATGAGGATATAGGGGTAAGGTGTTTTCAATGCTCTTTTTCCTGGTTATATTTTCTTGCTTTTCTCTGTAGAACATACTTTGCATTTGTAATATGACATACTAAATAAAAGATCAAGAAAGTTGTTGATAAAGCATATTTTACAATTCAGACTCACTTTCCTTTATAAAGGCAAACGTACTGTTTCCCTTCAAAGACAGAAGCCAGAATACCATTGAAATCACAGAAACAATTTGCCAATGGCTATGCATAAAACAATATAAGCTGACAAATTCCCTTCCAAAATACCACCTCTTTCATACTGCCAGTGTTACTATAATGTGGTAAAGATCTTCCCATTCAAAAGATAACTTGGGGAAATAATTGAGGGTGGGTTAAATGGGGAAAAATAAACATTTTCTTAGAGAAGTAAAATCCTGAAAAACCTCAAAGGGGTATTTTTGCATTTCAGGATGTATCTGCCAGTTGTTCAGCCCTAAGTATTTCTTTTACAGTCCATCTTGGGAAGTGTTTTAGTTACAGAGGAAGATTCAGAGTGATCCTCATCCAAAGGTCAATATATCTGTGTTCTGTAGCATATATGACCCATCCTCTGAAAAGAAAAAGACAAGAAAACAAAACAACGTACAGAAAACAAGGTTAGTCAGTCTGGGGGATCAATGTGAGTTCTGATCACCGGACAAATATCTTTAATATGGTCAGAATCGGGCTTTTTGCAATCAAAAGATAAAATGACTTTAATATGGTGGTGATGTAAAGAAAGAAGAAGGGTAAATGGAAAATGTGCAGCTGAAAATGAAGAATGAGAGAAGTTTCCTCATTCTTGGCTGAAAATACAAATTGCTATGTTCCTTTGGGAGTTGCTGGAAAACGTGGGACAGCAAAAGTAAAGCAGGAGGGAGTTTTTGGAGTGAAGGAATTGTTGGAATCCAAATTGAGGTAGTAGACACATTAATCTTGCCTATGTCAAAATTCATGTGACTCTGCACCAGAAAGAAAGGAAGTGAAAGAAGAGAAAAAGAAAAAGAAGTGAATTTTAATGCATACAAATTAAAAATATAATAAACATCAATTTAAAGCCCCAGACATTGTAAACATCATGGTTGTTCAGATGTATGGTCAATGTTCAAGAATTTTTGAATGGATTGCTAAGTGAATAAATGGATGGATGAAACCATGAGTTAATGGAATTATTACTTTAAACATGAAGATAGAGTAAATTATTGAAACATATATTTTAGGGGCGCCTGAGTGGCTCAGTTGGTTAAGCGACTGCCTTCGGCTCAGGTCATGATCCCAGAGACCCGGGATCGAGCCCCGCATCGAGCCCCGCATCGAGCCCCGCATCGAGCCCCACATCGGGTTCCCTGCTCAGCGGGAAGCCTGCTTCTCTCTCTCTCTCACTCCCCCTGCTTGTGTTCCCTCTCTGGCTGTGTTTCTCTCTGTCAAATAAATAAATAAAATCTTAAAAAAAATAAACATGTATTTTAAAATATACTAAATAAAAAAATAAAATTTATGTTTTAAGAAGAGGGCATTTTGGGGGAGGAGGGAGTCATGACTTGAAGAGAACATACAAGTGTTAGGGGATGCTTAGACATCCTAGGCTTTGTTCTGGGTGCTGGTTACACAGATGTGTAAATAATTTCAAAGTCTATCCTATCTTTAAAATCATTTAACAAATGCCTTTTTCAATTCAGTTGTAGCACAAAATTGCCTTTCCTGAAAAACCAGTGTGTTTTCTTCCCCGCCCCCACCAGCTAATGAGAACTAAGTAATCCATCATTTCTCCTTTCTGCTTTGCTTGCAAAAGGTAGGATCTCCTTCTCAGCTCTAGGACCTCACTTATTCTGTTGGTCTATTTTTACCTTCCCCCCACCCCATGCATGACTTAACTTTGTAGTTCTATTTCAATGATGTTATTATATATACATGTGCCTGATAAGCCAGTTCCAAATGCCTTTGGAAGTAGATTGAGTATAAATCATAAGCTCAAATAAGAATCTACATTCTTATTTTAAGAGCTTTACAAGAAAAATTTAAAAGAAAAGAAAAAAGAAAACCCCTCCTGCATTAAAATGAAATGCTACTGATGATTAGCATCACAATCCTGATTTTGCACTGAGGCAGAGCAGGTACCTATCTTTTTTAGACGAATACAGAGAATGGTAAAATTAAGTCCAAGTTTATAGTCAAGGATCCTGAAAAACATATTATATGTGCCTATGTATAGAGAAAAAGTTAAAAGAAAACTTCTAGAGAGGAGAGGAAAAAATCAGATCTTAGACTTTGGAGCTCAGTATTAAAAAAAAAAATAGCAGTCAAGTCTAATTTCATACCTGAACTTTGCTAACTTAGAAGAAAATGGAGAGACTAGCAAAATAATCTAAAACAAACATAGTCATTTGCTCATACCCAATAACTGGATTTTCCAGTTACAAAATTCATTTCATTTTCAGTTTTCAGGTATACCAAGAACGGTCCCTTGTTGGTTGATTCCACACCTCAATACACTGATACACAGTTGGCCTTTTTGGAAGTAAAACAAAAAACTATGAGGACTGATGCAATAAAGTCCAAGCCCTGTATGGTCTGGGCTATCCTGAAGCTGAAATGATAGGAATTTAAACCAGGAGATTCTGTAGGGATTGCCCGAGCCAAAAATCCTCCAAGACATTCCTATCCTTTCATGGCAAGTTACATTTTATTCTACTCAGTTTGAGGAAATCACCTTCAGTGCTTGTCTGTGTTCTCATATAAATATTAGGAAACTTAATCTTCAAATTCATCTGAAATATACTGTCATAAAAAAAGCCAACTAAATGTACCTCTACCTGGCAAATGAGAGAAGAGAGAGAGAAAGAGAGGAAGAGAAGGTCTTTGGAACATATTTCAAAATCTTGATGGTGCCAGAGTTGTACTTAAAATAATGAAAAAAGTTCTGACGTTTCTTTCACTTTGTTGTTTCACTAGAATTCAGTGTGGTTTTTTAAGCTAAAGAAGCACCAAGTACATAGCGTTCACCCAAAGTGGATTCTACCTGGTATGTGCAAATGCTTTGAAATTTTGGGGGGTTGGGAGGGCGATGTCAATTATACCCAAAGATTAGCAGTTAGAGTAGCATTGCCAAACATCTCTAGAAAAAGTATACTTATTAATGATCCCCACATGTGGGACCAGTGCCCAAGGTTTATAAATATCAGAAATGTGTCACAAGTAAAATCACATTTAGCTGCATCTTTTTGATTAGTTGAGATTCAAGAGAAACGTCAAAGGAGTTTCAAGGGCCTTATGTTCTAAAAGTTATTCTGAGAACCAGGTGGGAGAGTGAAATTATTCAATCGCATGTTAATAAAATGTTGGAGTCAAGGCATGATTGCAGTTAGAATAGGGTACATCATCTCCTGGACTAGTTTTCTAAGGGCAGAGTGAAATAAGAGTTGGGGAGCGGAGGAGGGGGAGGGGAGTTTGGAAGGGGGCTTTTCGAGGAAGGCCCAAGGAACTAAAGTGTGGGTAGAGTGTGGTTTAAGTCAAATCAGTGCAGCCCATTTTGGGTCCATTGAGAAGATAAGGTTTCTTTATTGCAATTACTGATATTGCTGGATTTTATAATTTCTCACAGAATGCTACTATTCCGCAGAACAACTACGTCTATGAGAATTCTTGGGCTCTCTAAATCCTAGACTGTATTTTTCTTCCTTTGCCTTGAGTAGAGAATTTAGAAAAAGAAAATTAAGGAAAAATCTTTGATGATTCTCCTAAGAAATATTCCCAAGAGACCATAGTGATCTTGAAATCTGTACATGTACTCAAACTAAGGGCTGCTGCAAACCCTTCCTACAGCAACCCCGTTTTTATCCTCGGGATGCAAACCAAAAAAAAGAGAAAGCTTATTGGGGCATCTGCGTGGCTTAGTCATTAGGTGTCTGACTTCAGTTCAGGTCATGATCCTAGGGTCCTGGGTTCAAGGCCCACATCGGGCTCCCTGCTCAGCAAGAAGCCTGCTTGTGTTGCCTCTCTCACTCCCCCTGCTTGTGTTGCCTCTCTCGCTGTGTCTCTCTCTGTCAAATAAATAAATAAAATTTTTTTTTTTTTTAAAGAAAAAGCTTGTTTTGCTTTTACCATGTGAGGGCATAGTACACTGCTCTTCAAATATGGCGTTCTGCTTGCTTTAAAAATGACGTGGCCAACTATACACAGTGGATGGCTTACTGAAGAAATGAGATGCTGGGATGAACTATGCCAGAACAATGTAGCTGTTTCGGTAATCAGCAGGGGGGTATTTCTTTCTGTGCTCCATCGTGTTTGGCTTTCCAAAATTATTGAGTGAATTTCTTTTCTTTTTGACTAACATTGTTTTGAAAGGTAGTCTTGTGGTTTTGATTTTGGTACTTCTCCATTCATTGGTATAAGGATATTATTAGCTATCTTTTGTCATAATATAATATGGATAAGCTGTCCTTATTGTTAATTTGAATGTTCTGTAGCTTAAAATGACTTTTCTTACAGTTACAATGTCCCCAAATGAAGTTTCCTTCCCGGGGTTCCATGTTACCTCCTCAGACTGTGTTGCTTTGATAGTCTGCTGACTGAAAACATACACTCCATCAATTTCCACAAGGGAGCAGTGAATTTCTTTAGCAGAATCACTTTTCAGATTCAACTATAAAATTAATGTGGGGCTCCCATACACTTATGAAAAAAGGATATTATTTTTATTTTTTAAAGATATTTATTGATTTGTTCAGAGAGAAGGCACAAGTGGGGAGAGGGACAAATAGAGAGGGAGAGGGAAAATCCCATGCAGACTCCACGCTGGTCATGGACCCCAGCGAAGGGCTCAATTTTACCACCCTGAGATCATGACCTGAGCTAAAATCAAGAGTCAGTCGCTTAACAGACTGAGTCAGCTAGGTGCCCCAAAGGATATTATTTTTAAACTAAGAACATATCGATTATAGTTAAGGTAATATATTTGAAAGCAATATCAAAATCACTGTCTGTTAGTGACCAAATAAACAAACTTATAAGGTAAGATTTTCATATTCCGTTCTTCTGAGGAGTTAGCTAGATTATTCAATAGTTCTTATCACATTGAATAAACTCTAGGTAGATCACAAGGATTGTCAGTGAAGTTTGTTTTTTCTTTTCATATTCTGCTTTGTCAGGCATAAACTGAAAATTACATGTTAGAAAAGGTTAATTCTGAAGACTATTTTACTTTGTATGAATACATTACTAAAGGAATTATTTAATTACGGTTTTCACTGCAAATTCTGAAATAAAACAAAAGAAATTCTCTCTTGGTGGCTAATGGATTTATGGTTTATAATAATGAACATTGATTTATGTAAGGGCTTAGAAAGTACTCATGCTGCCATTTCCAGGAGACTTATCCTTTCTTCTTCTCTGGGAATTTGAATGAATATACCCTTTCAATCAATATTTGTACATGGAAAGTCCCTTTTCCTATTAAACTGGAAAAAGGTTGAATTTTGTGGAAGGGATGTTTACCTGGATACATAGTCATGTGATTCTACAGGATATTAACAGCTGTTTATGCAAACAGAATCCCATAGTCAAAGTTAGTTTGAGAAACCTCATGTTAGAGTTAAACAGGGTTTATTATTATTATTTGTTACTATAAGATTTCTCAAAAAACTTAATAGGACAATGTTGACTTTTAAATTCCAAGGAGAAAATATAGAATGCAGCATGTTCCCCAACTTGTCTGGTCAAGGAACCTTTACAGGTTAGTGTTCCAAAAGCATACTGTGAAAAACACTAAGTCAAGACCTATTTGCAATTTTAAATAAAATCTCTTTTCCCCTATTCATTTTATTTTGCCTTAGAGACATCTGGCTCCTGTTGCTCTGTACATTTTAAATTATCACCTTGACACCTCCCAAACAAATGCCTTCTATAATCTGCTAAAGACAAAGAGCACAATAAGCAATATTTAAATTTTCTCCAGTATCAAATCTTATAGGATCCTAATAGCTCACTAAGTTCCTTTTTTTAAGTTAAATATATGTAATCATATAGAGTTTCTACCTAAGACAAAGTTGAATATTTACAAGATAATTAGTAGAGTATGTTTTTTCAACAAAGTAAATGTCAAATTTCCAATAAATGAGGGAAAATTATCAAAAGGAACACATCTGTTAATGGGTACATACCTGTAAAATAAGCCAATGAAAAGAAACAAAGTTTGGGTAGAGATATTTGAAAAATAATTATTTCTGTCTCAACCTTTTTGACTTGGATAAATCCAAAAAGAAATCCAGAGATTATAAGCATGTGATTATTTTTCATTTCAAGGACATCCAAACTGTTTCCAGCTATCTGCAGGCTGCCAGATGTATAAACAGCACCATGTTAAAAATAAAATAGTGGCTTCAGTAAGAAGTACTTCTGTATTGACTACTGAGACCTAGAATTATAGATCAAAATATACCTTAAGGGTTAAAGTACATCAGCAGAATTTTTTAACTACCGGGTTTCTGAATATAGAATGCCAAGTCAGCAGGTGTAAGAAAAGATCATGATAATTGGTAGATATAAAAATACAATATGGTGAAATAGAATAGAAAGCCTGAAAATAGGCCTACATAAATATAGTCAACTGATCTTTGACAAAGGAGCAAAGTCAATGCAATGGGAAAAAAGATAGTCTTTTCAGCAAGTGGTGGTGCAGCAACTGGACATCCACATGCAAAACAAACAAACAAACAAACAAGAATCTAGACATAGACCTTACTCCCTTCACAAAAATTAACTTAAAATGAGTCATAGTCCTAAATAAATAAATAAGTAAATAAATAGACAGACTCATAGACCTACATGTACAATGCAAAGCTATGAAACTCCCAGAAAATAACGTAGAAGAATACCGAGGTGACTTTCGGTTTGGAGGTGACTTTTTAGATCTAACACCAACGGCACAATCCATGGAAAAAAAGCATGCATAGCTAGATTTCATTACAAGTAAAACTTCCTACTCTGCAGAAGACACCATCAAAGAAGTAATCAGAAACTGCAGACCGGGAGAATATATTTGCAAATGACATATCTGATAAAGGTCTGTTATCTGAAATATACAAAGAACTTGAAACTCATTATTAAGAAAATAATCCAATTAAAAAGTAGGCCAAAGGGTTTAATGGAAACCGCACCAAAGAAGATATACAGATGGCAAATAAGCATATGAAAAGATATTTCATGTCATATATTATCATGGAACATTCAAATTAAAATGAGATACCACCACACATCTATTAGAATGGCCCAGATCTGGAACTCTGACAGTACCATATGTTGGCAAGTACACTGGGCAATAGAAACTCTCATTCATTGCTGGTGGGAATGACAAATGGTACAGGCATTTTGAAAGACAGTTTGGTAGTTTCTTACACAACTAAAGATACACTTACCATATGATCCAGCAGTTGTGCTCATTGGTTTTTATCCAAAAAAGTTGGAAGTGTATGACCATAGGAAAACAGGGATATTTCTAGCAACACTATTCATAATTAACAAAACTTAGACTCAATCAAGAAGCCCTTCAGTGGGTGAATGGATAAATAAATTGTGATATATCCAGATAATGGAATATTATTCAGTACTAAAAAGAAATGAAATACCAAGCCATGAAAAGACATGGAGGAAAGTTAAATGCCTTTACTAAGAGAGAGAAGCCAATATGAAAAGGTTAATATCACATAATTCTGTGTATATGACATTCTGGAAAAGGCAAAATTATAAAGACAGTAAAAAGATCAGTGGTTGCCAGGGACTACCGGGAGGGAAGGATGAGTAAGTACAGACAAAGGATTTTTAGGGCAGTGAAACTACTGTGTAGGATACAAATATAGATACATTTGTCTGAACCCATAAAAGGTACTATACCAAGAGTGAACCCAAATGAATAGACTTTGGGTGGTGATGATGTGTCAATGTAGGTTCACCAGTTGTTATAAATATATCACTATGGTGGGGGGATGCTGATAATAGGGAAGGCATTATATTAATGGAGACAGGGGCATATGGGATATCTTTGGACTGTCCACTCAATTTCCTTATCACTCTAAAACTACTATAAATAATAAAGACTATTAAAAATAAATAAATGAAATTTAAATATATAATAGTGTTAAAATGATTAAAATATCTAGGTATTTTTATTCTCTACTTTACATGGAACAGTAGATACATATTGATCCCCTACTATCTCCCCTCCCCTGCCCCCAGAAACAGCCTCTATTTTTTTATTTGGTATACAAATCAATCATTACATTTGAAGCCAGAGTGGTAGGTTCAGGGATGGGCATGTGACCTAAGCAGTTCAACTAGAGTAAATCTCAGGATTTTTGAGTAGGCCCCAAAGGATTCTCATACTTTCTTCCTAAACTTGCATCTGAGAAGTTTCGAAGCTGGAGCTTTAGCGTCTGTCCTGATACAGCTGAAATGCTAAGGGCCAACATACAGTGGCTCAAAATAAAGCCAGCATGGAAAATAGCAGAATCGTGAAAGAGAAAGGGTGGGTGCCAGTTACACAGTTTGAGTTTTGAATCAAGCTGTAAGTGGAGCCCATTCCTCTCCTGAACTTGCCAATTGCCAGAGAAAATTAGTTCCTTTTTTTGCTTGAGCTGGTTTGAGTTGGATTTTCAGTTGTTTATTACTAAAGGATACATGAGAGTTAAAGTCATTCTATTTATTTTTTTCTGGCAAGGCTGATTCCCAAACATATAAATCTGCTCAAGCATGCATATTAGAGAACTTTCTGCTCAGATTAGTTAAAATTCTGTTTCATAGTGCAAACTTTTATATGTAGCCATCACACACCACAGTGGCATTAATAAAAGGTTTATACTTCTGATCAACCAATGTGGAATTGAAGAATAGAACTATTCAGGGAAGAAGTTAACGAGAAGGTACTTCCTTGTCCTTCCCTAAATTTTGGGTTGAGCTCTGTGTTTCAGGATTATTAGGGGGAAGTCATGTTCTGGCAAAGGGCTTCAGTAACTTTGTTTTTCTACTTTCTCCCATGCTGTGATTATGACATGGCAAGAGAAGACCAGCAGGCCTGGATAAGGGGACCCTTTCAACTTTTTTTTTTTTAATTAAAGATTTTATTTATTTATTTGACAGACAGAAACACAGCTAGAGAAGCAACATAAGCAGCGGGAGTGAGAGAGGGAGAAGCAGGCTTCCTGCTGAGCAGGGAGCCCGATGCGGGGCTCGATTCCGGGACTCCGGGATCATGACCCGAGCCGAAGGCAGATACTTAATGAATGAGTCACCCAGGCGCCCCTAAACTTTTGGATTAAAGAATGCTAGTGTTCCCAAGTTCCAACCTTTATTCATGAGATTTAAGCTAGAAGATGTTTCTGATAATTTCAGCATCATTCCTATAGACACTGACCTGGGTATCTGTGAAGGATTTTGTGGAGAAACCACTTGTAGCTGTTTACTCACAGGATCCCCAACCTTGAGTTTGACAGTGAGGGAAACATTATTGTATAAATAGTAATGCTTAGCTAAGATTTCATACTCATACTCATACTCATACTCATACTCACTACCTCATACTCCCCAGCCTCCCATGCAGTTCCCTTGGAACCATAAGGCTAGTTTTAGCCAAAGGGCCATAAGCCAAAGTAATGTATACCATTTCTGGACAAAGCTGAAATGCCCCTGTCATCGCTCTCTTCCTAAGCTACAGGGTCCCTACAAGCCATATTCTGAGATGACAGCATCACAGTGTACACCATTTGTCAGTCTAGGTCACTGAGAAATGGTGTTGACTACAACCACTTGCTCACTAGCATTAGACACACAGTGAGAACAACAGATACGATTTTGTTACATGGAGCCACTGGATATTTAGTGTTTGTCATGCAGCATGTCCTGGCCTGCACTGACTAATACCTCAACGTGGAAAGAAGAACAGCATGCCGTGTAATGCTGTGTCCTCCATCCTCAAGGCCTAAACCCTAGAAACCTCCATTTTACTGGGAAATAAATACAATGGGTGAAAGGTATGAGATTACCCTGAAAATCTAAATGGGACTTTTATATATTTATTCTTAAGAATTCCTTTATATATTTGACAGAGAGAGAGAGAGATCACAAGTAGGCAGAGAGGCAGGCAGAGAGAGAGAGAGAGAGAGAGAGAGAGAGAGAGGAGAAAGCAGGCTCGATCCTAGGACACTGAGATCATGACCTGAGCTCAATCCTAGGACACTGAGATCACGACCTGAGCAGAAGGCAGAGTCTTAACCCACTGAGCCACCCAGGCACCCCTAAATGGGATTTTTAAAGTGCAAGCAAACCCTTGACCTGATAGGGAAGTGAGAGGGAAGGGTGGGAAATGGCAAATCCATTGGAAAGGCAGGTTTTTCCTATACAAAACTTTAGAGCCAGGGCTGCAGGCCTTAGGGCCCTATCCAGCTAAAGTTCAAGTCCACTAATATCTTTTTTTTTAAAGATTTTTTTTTAAAGATTTTATTTATTTATTAGAGAGAGAGAATGAGAGAGAAAGCATGAGAAGGGGATGATCAGAGGGAGAAGCAGACTCCCCACTGAGTATGGAGCCCTATGTGGGACTCGATCTCGGGAATGCAGGATCATGACCTGAGCCGAAGGCAGTTGCTTTAACCAACTGAGCCACCCAAGCACCCTAATATCTTTTTTAATTCTTCAGAATTCAAGAGCTGGTAACACACACCTACTTAGCTTAGCCAGCACAGTGTTTTGTAAACTGAATTAAATTTTCCAATATTTAAGACTTCAGGGAGTTTACACAAAAATCAGAACTCCCAGCTTCTCCTGACAAGTGAGACAAGGCAAGTCTGAGCCCAAGTTCTGAGCTGGGAACCACGGAGGGAGCAGAGGTTCCACGGAGGGCTGTTTTTTTAAGGGTACAATATGTTTTCCCTTATCCCTCCTGTAAGTGGCACTCCCGGGCTCCCACCTGGCTCTTAAACGTATTTGAGCTCATGACTTTTAAACACACCCTCTAGGACATAATTCTCCACTTCTTAAAAATTACCAGGCAACTTTGGCAGCCACATTAAGGCTCTTAAGTAGTCACCAGAGTATCCCTTAATGCACCACAGAAGTAAATTGTTAAAAGGTACCGGGAGTCGTGAAAGGGTTAAGACTCATAGACAATGTTTGTGATTTACTCCCAGAGTGGTTTATATACTGTGATAATCTGGTTCAAACTCCAGTGTGTTCTTGGGAGTTATTTGCATGCTCTATTGTTCCCAGGTGCTGGAGCTGTTCTCCACATCCCATATGTTGGACAACAAGGAGACCATGTCTGAGGATTTCGCCCTGCCTCCTGGAGTAAACACACCCCACATGCATGGTCAGATCCCTGCATCAGCTGGGAGCACTACCTTCACTTTTCAATTATGTGACCTAACTCTCTTTCTCTTCATGAATGAAAGAGAATAATATTCTTTATATAATTCATAAAATGATAAAGCCTTATATAAATTGTACTTGCCATTCATGAAAAAATCCAAATATTTGCCTTATAAGTGAATTGAAACTAAGTATTTCTTGACTAGGGCCAGTATATTTAAATAATTTTCCTGAAGAAAAGCAAACCAGAAGAGGATAAAATGTTGAAAATGTATTTCTTTCGGTCTTTCATTTGCCTAGTAAAATCACAAAGCATTTTTTAAAAAGGTCTAGCGAGCTTCAGAATTTGTCTTTATTTTTTTCCACGATGAGAGTAATTTGAGATACAGAACATACTTCTGTTTGCCAAACAGATAAGTGTAGGCAGACAATATTTTTATATAATACTGATATTAGGATAACTGTGAAAAGAAACAGTATAACTATGGTAAATTACTTGACAATTGCAAGAAAACTGCTCTGAGTGTAAGAGGAGATGCACAGATAAACAGCTGAAGGTTTTGAGATAAGCTGTAGAGTGATGTTTATTCACACAAATGATTAACTGAAGGGCATTTTATTGGTCTAAGCAATAAGACAGAAATGATGATAGGGTAAACTACTGGGAATGTCAATGGTGGCTCTCTCTTTCTCTTTTTCTCTTGTTTTTTAGTTCAGAATTTTTTCTCTTTTTAAGACTTTTTCTACTTTTTAAGTACAGTTGGCACACAATGTTACATTAGTTTCAAGTATATACAGGAGTGAAATGACGATTCTATGTGATGCTCTGCTCATGCCCACTGTCGCCACAATCTGTCACCATACAACACTATTACAATAAGGTGTGCTCTCTTTTTAATGACAAAGAATACGACAGTAGGGCACAGTTAGAAGGAAGATATAAGATTGAAAGAAACCCTAAACACAGAGGTCCCAGTCAGACGATGAGAAGCATAAGCAGGTGGAGTAGCAGAGGGAGAGGAAGAAGCATGCTCCCCACTGAGCAGGGAGCCTGATGTGGGACTCGATCCCAGGACCCTAGGATCATGACCTGGGTCAAAGGCAGACCCTTAACCATCTGAGCCACCCAGGCACCCGGAAGTAATTTTCAAAACCAACATTGCATTTCTTCTCAGGAACAAGTCAACAGATACCAATGGAATGCATCATTTTTGAGAACAAACTGGGACATGGTAATAACTTATTAAACTAATGATGTTTCTTTCCCTACCTTCACCCTGGCCTAAGCAGATATCCAATGTTTTCCTAGCACTTATGGCGCTGAAAGAAGCTTAGCCATCATCACCAGGCTGGATCATTTGATTTTACAAATGAGATAAAGAAGGCCGAGGGGTTAATGAAGGGCAGGAAAAAGATCAGTGTTCTGATTCCCAGCTCGAAACATATAGGGTTGCTTATATTATAGCGGACCACTAGCTTTTTGTCTTAAGACACTATCAAAAGAATACCAAGTAATACCCATGATTGATTTATTGCTCGGCTTACAATTCTACCTTCTAGATCTCAAAAATACTACTCACAAAAGTATCTTATAGTTTGAAAGCATCTCACACTGCTTGGTATTTTATTTAATTGCCGAAATAATTATCTCAGGTGGATGTACACACTTACTTATCACTTCAGACACTCCAAACTATTATCCATATAAGAAAATTTTACTATGAAACAATTACCAAACATCCACAAAGTTTGGGGGACCTCATTTATGATTACATAAGTGTGTGTAATTAAATCTGTGTATTCCATCTAAAAGTAACTTTAGATTGCTTACGTTTTCACATCTTTAGACTCTCAGAGATCTCTAGTGATTTATTTTCAGATGAACATTTGCATTTGAAATGCTTTCTGCTGGAGAATGTAAAATGCAAGTCAGTTATCAGAAAACCAGAAAACTTTACAACAGAGCTACCACGGCAGGGGTCATTGGTAGTTAGTGGCAGTGGGTTGCCCCAGAGTATCTTTGAAATATTGCACGGAGGGGCGCCTGGGTGGCTCGGTGGGTGAAGCCACTGCCTTCAGCTCAGGTCATGATCCAGGAGTCCCAGGATCGAGTCCCGCATCGGGCTCCCGGCTCCTCGGGGAGTCTGCTTTTCCCTCTGACTTTCTCCCCTCTCATGCTCTCTCTCACTCATTCTTTCTCTCTCAATAAATAAATAAAATATTAAAATATTGCATGGAGCACTGGGTGTTATATGCAAACAATGAATCATGGAAGACTACATCAGAAACTAATGATGTACTGTATGGTGACCAACATAACAATAAAATAATAAATAAAATAAAATATGCATTTTTAAAAGCAGCTTCATGATATTCCAGACTAAAGATTAACCGGAGATAACAATTAAATGCAATAGATCCCGTACATTGGTGGGAAAATGGACAAAATCTGAAGATGAATTATGGATCAGACAACAGTATAATATCATTTCTAAACTCCTAACATGATAGTTCTTCTGGGGTTAGGTAAGAAAACATTCTTGTACTTTGGAAATACTAAATTATTGATTTATTTACTTATCTATCTATTTATTATTTATTATTTATTTTTTAAAGATGTTATTTGTTTATTTGACAGACAGAAACACAGCCAGAGAGGGAACACAAGCAGGGGGAACCAGACAGGGAGAAGCAGGCCTTGAGCGAAGCAGGGAGCTGGATACGGGTCTTGATCCCGGGACTGAGTCACCCAAGCGTCCCGGAAATACTACATTATTTAGGAATAAAGGGGTGTCATGTACACAACTTACTGTGA
Organism: Spilogale gracilis; assembly: GCA_004023965.1. Taxonomy (NCBI): domain Eukaryota; kingdom Metazoa; phylum Chordata; class Mammalia; order Carnivora; family Mephitidae; genus Spilogale; species Spilogale gracilis. Next base: position 82,897 of record PITA01002563.1, on the reverse strand, counting down.
ATTGTTCAGGGGAAATATAAATATGTATACAATATACATATGCGTTAGTATATTATACATTTTATACACCCATACATATCAGTGGATAGAGGTATATATATAATCTGCTAAATGTTTATCAGAGTCCTACCGCTATTGTTGCAACTTTTCTGTAAGATTCTGATTATACCTAAACAAAAAGGGTTTTGAAAAGTCGCTTCATGAACCCATTTTATTTTCACCTCAAATCTTCTTTGCGCAGGCATTCCTTATTTGTTAGTCCTGCTCTGTTTTCCATATTTGTTGACATGATACCTAATATTGCCTACTAACACGCTTTTAAACTCAGCTGTGAAATGTGCTGTAAGAAACGTCAGTGGTACAATAAAAAAGATCAAAAGTGGGGAGCAGCCTGGAAATACAGTTTTTGCAAATACATTTTGCAAATGAAGGTAGGGAGGCACCGACTGCAGACCTTTTAAACAGACATGAGCGTACAATCTTTTTCATCGTGTAAAAATTCTTGATATTTTCCTCAACATAGAACCAAAAAGTGACCTGCAGGCATTCGCTGTCAGAAAGATATCGGTGTTACACTGTGTACAGCAACGTAGACAGATAGCAACGAAAATGTGTGAAGGTTCTTAAATGCGCTATCTGAAAGTGAGGCTGGTTTGGGGCTGGATTTTAATATACTTACCCCAGTTATCTTCACTTTTACAGTAACGGTGATGGCAACTGACAGGGTAATTATCTTTCAAGGACTGAAGTGGTCTAAGAAATATTCTTCTAGCGTGTCACACACTGTTGATATTAAACTGGCAACATGAGAAACCATCTGGAAAAAATCTGGGCATAAGGAAGTTTAGGGGATCTAATCCAAGCGAGGTTTTGGCTGATTTACTTCAGTTCACTCAAATCTCATTTAATAATGTGAAATAACACACATGGAAAAAGGAAAGAAAAATGCTATCCTTTGTTCCAGGGTTGATTAAATGGAATCATACGCAAGAAAAACAGTTAAAGGATCCCCTCTTCCGCACCCCTGCTTTCATTGATCATTTCATTTTCCCTGCTGGTAAGACAAACAATGTGCTATATCCATGTCTTTCAAACTACATATTTAAAAGGTTTTTACAGGCATGTATTTCCTGCAAAGCACCAGCAGAAGTGTGCAATAAAAAACATTATTTTATTTCTCTGATCAATCCCTACCATACTCTGTTAACTCGTTTATCCTAAGAAAATGCATTTTTCCTTTAAACTTAAAAAAAAAAGAGATTTTTTGCAGCTGTCTACTTAAGTGAAATATGCACTTTAATCCTTTTTTAATAGGTCAAATGCCAAGATAAGGTACAGTCTTCCTTTAAAGATTGTTTGCTACATATTCTGTCTTTTTATGTCAAATGCTTACTAAGCTGACATGAAATCTGAACACAAGCATGAAGAGCAGGTAGACTTCCAGAGATCGGTCATTTTGATGCCACGATGGAGCAAATGATGCAGGCAGCACGATGCCTCTGGACTGGATATGAGCAGCCTAGACAAGATGCAAGTAAAACTCAGAGAAAAAGAGGCATCTTCTAGCTTCCAAGGGTCAAGAAGTCCTGGATGGCAGGAGAGGAGTCCACGGCCAGCTGGACCAAAGTCTCTCAGCCTTCTCCATCTTCCGTGATTGACATAGATACCAAGACACGAAAAGTACCTCTTTCTAACTTTCATTGTTCACAACCGTCCAAAAATGATATTATTTTTCAAGTGGCCAACACACCACCCCCTCACCCCCCGCCCAGGAATCAGCACTTGTGCATAGAGACACGCATTTGCGTGTTGGGGGGCTCATCCTCCTTGCTGGCCAGTCAGAGCAGTGGCAATAAAAGATGCTGATTCTCTTTCCTGAGTTCCTGTGTTCGCCAGGAGGCCGTATTCTGAACAAACTATGTATGTTTCTACCCAAATATAACATGCATTATGGTATATTCTTAGCCTCTCCCTCTGTCACTGGCTTTCACTAGCTGCATCCCAATGCATTTACTTACTTCCTTTTTAAGACCCTTTCCCCAAATTAGGCTGACTCATCTTATTTTATTCAACACAATTCAAAGAACTTATTTTGATCTCTACCACGGCGATAATTTCCATCAGAGAACATATAGATAAAATGCCAACTTGACATCAGCCTTGTTCTGGAGCTATTTTTTTTAAGCACTGCTTCATTAAGGCCTACCTTAAATAACATCTCAATGATTAAAGATCTCAGAAAACTTGCTATTGCTTAAAACATTTAGAAGGAAATAAATCACATTTATGTCCAGAAAGTATGGCGATGAACTCTAATAAGCCTATAATACACACACACACACACACACACACACACACACACTCTTCCAGGACTGATTTCCTTTCTGCCATGCATCTATCATATCACAAAAACGGATATTTTGGAATCTCTGTGCTCGGCTCCAGTTAAAAAAATATTAGGAGACCTGGAAAGTTTAAGTGCTTATAATTATAGCTGCTGGCAAAAAATGTGGTGGAAAATGGGACTTTTCATACTAATTAACTCTGTATTTACACATGGGTTTCATTTTCCACTTCACATGCTTATATGAAGGCCCCAGATCATAAGGAGGTCCGGATCCCATCAGAGATGAAGACAGCTGTCAAAGCCTTATGCAGTTACTTCAATATGGACAGAACTAGAAATATACTGCAAACTGGGGCTGGTGAGGGGAGTGGATGTGGGGCAGTGATAGATCAGACAGCCCTGAATTGTAGACATAGTGATACATCAATAGTAAAATGGAAATGATCATGAAAACGTGAAAAGCACATTTTAAATTTTTTTTAAAGAACAAATTATCTATCTATACTAATTTTTTTTTCTATATTCCAAGCTTTATCATGACTCTCTCATTTTCAATGGGAAGAGATGGGCTGGTCCCCTCCAGGAATAAGTCCGGTCTGACTTTAATGCTGATTTGACATAATCTTGACACACACAGCAGCGGCGACTTTTCTGTCAGGAAAAAGTACACGCGTAATTGTTGGGAGCTACTAAATGGTCTTGTTCAACATGGGGTATCAAGCAGAGATGTTGCAGTAGCTCAGATAAAACAGCAGTGTGCTCTGTTCTTATTTTAATTCCCTCGGCATCCCCCAGAGTTCATATGCCTACAGAAGAAAAAACAGCTTTTCACCACAGTACAGCTTGTCTAATGATAATTACTGATAAATAACTTAGCACACAATAACAAAAGCCGAAGGTGCTATCTAAAAATTCTACCCAAATCTTTTTGCTCTTTCTCAGTGCATCTCATTTATTCATTGATTCCTTAATTCATTTATTTAAAGCCTGTGTTTGATTTTCACAAAGGATAAGAAGCTATACCCTATCTGGGGCAGATGTGGTCCCAAAGGTACTGAGGTTAGGTAACATGGACAGGACAGTATTTCATTTACTCTAGGGATACTGAGGGACATAGGGAAGTTCTCACAAGGCCATCTCATCAGACTCAGCCCAAAATGCAAAACTTACGTATTAAGTAGGCACAATGACAACCTCATTACAACTTGCTAGCACAGTGTCAAAGGCTGATCAAATGTACCAATGCTGGAGAAAAGATGTTCCCTTATCTTTCTGGTTCACTTTTCACATGTTGTTGGGAAATGGCAAGGCTAATTGCATAAATCATGCTTATTCCAATCAAATACATCATGAGAGTAAGCCCCCGTTTTACCAACACTTTGAAGAATATTCAGAAAAAGGGGGTGAAGTTACTATAAATGGACAATGAAGAAAATCATTGCACTGACATTCCCTTAGAACACTCACTGCCTCTTGGCTGGAGGACCAACCTCTGGTGTTCCCAAGTACACTGAAAGTATCACAGCATTTACTATGCCAGGTCCTCTTAGGATCCTTAAAGGTTCTTCTTTTTTGGCCGATAATTTAAGTGAGAGCTAAAGTTGCGGCCGTTTAGATCTAGCCATCTTGAAAAAAGTTGACTTTGATCATTTGGCTTATTCTTTGCCCTCTGTCCAACTGATTCACCTTCTGTTTTAAACATAAACCACACTCATTTAAAGCAAAATTACCTGCCTAAGAAGAAAACATATACACTGACACATCCAGAAGACCACTCCATCTTGCCTGCACAGGTCATTTTTTAAAGGACAGCATCTAGCACTAGCATTATATTGTTTTCCTTTTGATTAACTGTCATCATTATCATATGCTGATATCTGAAAGATGAAAAAATTCTTTAACTCAGTCTTATTTAATGTACTAGTATCTTATAAAATAATTTTTATTTTCCTTACTATAGATGAAAGCTCTAAGAATCACAGAGATTAAGAAATTCACCTAAACAGTGGTGCCTGGATGGCTCAGTCATTAAGCAACTGCCTTCAGCTTGGGTCATGATCCTGGAGTCCTCGGATGGAGCCCCACATCAGGCTCCCTGCTCAGTGGGAAGGCTGCTTCTCCCTCTCTCACTCTGCCTGCCTGTGTTCCCTCTCTAGCTGTGTTTCTCTCTGTCAAATAAATAAATAAAATCTTTGGGAAAAAAAAGAAATTCACCCAAATGAATTCGGGTAGTTGACTGGAAGAGTCAGAAGTCAAACTTGGACCTCCTAATTTTATTCCAATGTGCAAATAATTTTATTCCAACACATTTATTGTGGAATAAATAAAGGTGGAACTCATCTTTCAGAGTTATTCAGCCAGCCACAAAGTAGGACAATAGGCATAAATGGTAAGATAAACTGGTTGTCTTTCTAAACTACTCCTAGGAGGCTTTCACTGCCAACCATTTCTTCAGTCAAAAGTCTTCAAATTTGAGGCAGAAAATGACTTGCATAGTGCCTGTGGTGTCTTTAATTTTGATCAATTAAGTTAAAGCTATTGGAGTTTGAGTATGATAAACTATCATATCCTTCCAACTTCTAAGCCATGAGTCAATTGAAAAATATATGCAAGAGTCAGATAAGGATTAGGGTATTAGCTGTCTTATTGGGAAGACTGAACTGGAAGATAAAGCTTTGACATAAGGTCAAAGTCTTTCTACCCATTGGCTCATGTTTTAGCTTGGCAGCCACAGGTGCTGAGAACTGGGTTTGCAAGACAGACACTTAAGCAGTGAACTTCATAGAAAATGTGATCTGCCTCAGTCATCAAGCACAGTGTGCCCAAGACAATGGGCTACATATGAGCAGTGACCCTGTAACACACTGATTTCACTCAGAAAAGAAACAAGGAATTTTGGATGTCAGCCTCTTGCCATTAAACTAATTATTTCTCTTCCAAGGAGAGAAGCCAGAGAATGACTGAAAGACTTCAATGTTTGTCCCTAATTCCTCTAAGAGTTGGCAGAAGTTCTCAATCTATGGGATAGCAAGAATGTTGGAGATGGGAGAAAAGACACAGCAGATAGTTTCTCTGCAAATAAGTCTACTTCTAAATGAGATTGCTGTTTCACCATTTTAACTGAAAAATAACATCAGTAGTGTTGTATGGTGACAGAGGGTAACCACACTTGGAGTGAACATCACATAATGTACAGACTTGTAGAATCACCATACTGAATGCCTGAAACTAATGTAATTTTGTGTGCCAACTATACTTCAATTTTAAAAATTAACATTTGTTTGATGCAGTTAGTGATCTTAACCAAGAGAAAGAATTAATTGGGACTAATATTTATTTAATAGTTTTATTTACTATTCCAACAAAGTAGCTCTGAGCTGTTATCCACCTTCCATCCATATGTGACAAATCAGTCTGAGAATATTTAGTGTATTACATCAAAAGACAAATGTGTTCCTAGTCTCATACTGAATGATTTGGCTGCAGCATCTAAAATTATTGTAATATTTGCAATAATTCACATATATAAATTTATATATCAAAGAAATAATGCTATGAGATCTTCAATAACATTATTTGTGTAGGAAAAATTTTCAGGCCCAGAGTTGGAATTCATTGGACTGACTGAAGTTTCCTAACCAAAACTTCTTGAGGTCAGCCAATAGGAAAAAGAGATATGTTGCCGGAGAACATATTTCTTATGCTCTTTTCAGATTTGGGTGGAACCCCAAAAGATGAGGAAAAGAAAAGAAATAGCACACTTGAGTGACATGACCACATAATTTCAATGATGCTAAAAGAACTCTCTTCATCTAGATGTGGGTAAGGGGAACTCCAGCATTTCTGGAGTTTTAGTGACTGTTCTCTGTCAGCCAGGGTGGAACAGAGAAGAAATAAATGCCTCATCATTTCCAGGCAGAAGGGAAGATGTTGGGGTGGCGTGGCCAACGTACTGGTAGTTAGGCAGCTGAGGCTGATGCAGAATGGCACCGAGAGCCCAATGGGCAACAGGGCGTCGAGGTAATCAGAATGGAATGACTCCCTGGCATCTCTGGTGGTGACAGAGCGCTCATAAGCTCTTTAGAACCAACATACGTGGGCAACCTATGACAGTCCGCTTGGTTCGTGTCAAGATCTAAGGAATTTCAGCTGATATAGTAGAATAACCTTGGGCATATTACTTGACTCGTGATTCTTCTCATCTTTCTTATACTTCAATTATGCTCACCACATAGAGTTGGTTAGAGAGTATGTGAGATATTGGAATACAGCCTTGAAGAGCACCCACACAGAGCAGACAGGCACCCATTAAGTGATTACTGTATGAGCCCATCCCAACTAAAATAGCTTTCTCCATGGTTAATTGTGTGAGAGAGGAGATGAGGGCTACTACAAGACACGGCTGAGGATGAATAGGGAGCAAACATCCTAGGCTGTCCTACCAAGGTAATGTGCTAAAGCTCATTAAGAAAAAAATCCAAACAAATAGCTCAGAGACTAGAATATGCTCTAATAACAGCTGTGCCAAATTAAGCCCAATTCCCCTTTCCAAATTCTCTGTGTCCCACCATGAGTTTGGAAAGATAAAATGTGAGACTGCTTGAGAATGCTCTGTATAGTAAACATGTTTGACCACAACTAGGACTAAATTCCCAATTGGCCCTTTTGCTTAGGTCATTAAATATCTGACTTGGCTTCTAGGGTCTCAGGCAACCGCCAATTTTTAATGCTCTGGTTTGGAGATGACCCAAGGGCCAATGGCAAGTTTCTGAAGTCTGTGTGGCAGGGAAAACCCAAAGATCAAGTTTAGATTACATTGCTTTTCTTTTATTTTGTTTTTTGTGCTTGCTATTTATTGTTGTTTTTAAAATGAAATTGAATGGTTTTGTTGTTGTTGTTGTTTTTAAATTGGAGAGAGAGAAAGGGAGGAGGGGCAGAGGGAGAGAATCTTCAAGCAGACTCCCTACAGAGAGTGGAGCCCAACCCAGGGCTTGATCTCATGACCCATGAGATCATGACCTGAGCCAAAACCAAGTGTCAAACCTTTAAAAAATTGAGCTGTGGAGGCCCCCCCCCTCTTTTTTTATGCCCTCTCTGTGTATCTGAAGAATAGGTATTTCTCTCCATTCCATATCTCATTAATCAATCAAAAGCTCTGATACTACTATTACCTAATCAAGATATAAGGAACAGACAGAAGAGGGTGTCCTAACTTGCATGTCAGGTTCTAATCTGTATTTTATAGTCCTGGGCTAAGTATTACTGAACACAGTGGTACCTAAGAAAAACAGGATTCATCCTCTCTTTTTTTTAAATAATAATTTATTTTACTTTTTCAGTGTTCCAAAATTCATTGTTTGTGCCCCACATTCTCTTAAGGGGTTTCGAAATTTACCTACTTAAAATAGAGTGCCCTATGGAATGCGATTTTTGAATGAAGAGATGCAGAGAAGTAAATTATGTTGTAATTTTTCCTTTAAAAGTGAACTTAACAATAAATGAATCAGCACCTGCATTTGCATGTGAATTTTATGTTGCTGCCAGTTCCTCTTCAATTACAATTATATGACTGATTAATCAATGCCTGTATGACTGTTCAGAGCTTGCCTTACTTGTAGTGGTCAAGCTTGAATGCCAAACTGATAGGAGCCTTAGTTGGGTAAAATTGAAATTCATGGAAAAAATTCCAAACAGTAAATAAAATTAGAAACTCTCTCTATGAGAAAGAGTTCTTTCTTTCTTTCTTTCTTTCTTTCTTTCTTTCTTTCTTTCTTTCTTTCTTTCAAGTATCAATCTCACAGTGTGGTCTGGATTCAAGTTCATCAGATGAAGCAAATCATTACCAGTCAAAAGAGAAGTCAGAACAGAAATGAAACTTAGGACATATTCACTTCATACCAACATTTGTTCTTAATAAGAAAACTGTAATCACATGAAAAATAGAAACAGGGACAGTGATTCTTTTTGGGAATATCTCCCAAATGCTTTTCTTATGTTCTAAAAGAAAAATAAACATAGTTGGCCATGTGAGCTACATTGTAATATACAAGAGCTACAGTTCAAGCAGGTCTCTCCCAATATTTTGTCACTCAAGAATCCCAACACTATAAATAATGCGTGCGGGGCGCCTGGGTGGCTCAGAAGGTTAAAGCCTCTGCCTTTGGCTCGGGTCATGATCTCAGGGTCTGGGGTAGCGTCCCGCATAGGGCTCTCTGTTCAGCGGGGAGTCTGCTTTCCCCTCTTTCTCTGCCTGCCTCTCTGCCTATTTGTGATCTCTGTCAAATAAATAAATAAAATCTTAAAAAAAGATAATGCATGCAATCTAACCAAAACTATTTTTAGAAAGTCATACATCACTAGTCACTAATAACTGGGCACCATGGGCACCCAGGCTTAGTTTATCTCTGGGTAAATGGCTTTGGTTTAAGCAACTGTTTTAGGGGGAAAAGAAGCCAGATGTCCCAGTCTAAATCAAGAGATCCATGATTCTTTAAGTAAACACAATACCCCCAATCCATCATTTATATTGGAGTAACCAGCATCCTGGAAACACGTATCATAATGAGCGAGCCTCCAGCACAACCCTGTACTCTGAGAAGCCAGAAGGTTTAATCCCCAAATAGATTAAACTAGACAGATGGGCAAAACTGTTTACGATGTTCCCAGAATGGCTGTTTTTGTGATACGCCTCAAAGAGGACACAGATGCGTATGACCCATTTTAATTTTCCTTCTCTAAGCCTCTCTGCTTCAGTGAGCCAAGCACAGTTCAGAAACAGGTTTGAATAAGTCAGGAATGCGTGAGTTCCAGAGAGCCCCTTTATGACCTGACAGAGATAAAGATCAGGGCAATGAATCCTGAGTAAACTACCTTCAAACCAAATAAACATGTTCTTCATTTGAAGATTATGCCAAGCTATAAATGTCACACACTTCCAATTGCAGTTAATTTACAGTTATTTCTGATGTCAAATTTTCTTGATAAGTGGGATAAGCTCAGAGTATAAATTTTCAAATTCGTTGTCCCAACTGTCAACCTCTTACCTGTTCCTGTAGACTTTCAGTGATCTGTTTTGGACTAGCATAGGGCAGTACCAATCCATCATTCCCTGTGATCAACAGTTACAGTATATGCCTTTTTTATTTTCCTGGAAAATGCTAGATCATTCTGGAAGTATGCCTTTAAAAGTGTATTAAGCTGTATTGATAAAATCATAAATGAGTTGCAATAAGAAACTCAAAGGAAAACATCTGGTTCAAATGGCAGCCGACAGAAGGACAATTTTCAAATCTTATTTATGCCCCTCCATCTCCCTATTCCAAAAGAGAAACAAGCGTGGATAAAATTAGGGCTGATTTGGGAATACGTAAGGGAGGACAGGAGAGCTTCTCTATAACAGAGGTACAGCTGGTTCTGTGGGGCGGGGGAGGGGGTAAAAGGCTCCACCCTCTGCCATCTCTCATTTTTGCTGTATAAGCTCACAGGAGGACCCCACCACCACCCGCCAATTCCCTTCATCTCCCATCGATACACTCATATACTCCTCTACACGCCCTGTCTTTAGAGATTTGCTATAACCTAACCACATAAAATCACAAATAACTCACACTCTACTGGCACAAACAGATTCTGCATTTTAGCGGCAATGCTACAAGAAGCGAAGGTTTCTCTGCCTTGAAGATTTGTATAGTTTGAAATGAATAAAAGATAAGGAGTCTGTGAGCATGGGCATGAGGTTCATGAGATTAGTATGCATGTGGCTGTTTATTCCCTCCAAGGCTAAACAGCTAAAGTCATTTCCTTCCAAACAAAGGTCTTTTAGGACATTTTTATTCAGCGTTCAGAATTTAAACTCATGCCTTCTTTAAATGGCCCGGCTTGCTACTTCGGCTCCATTTAACCTTCTTACCCTCCCTCACATTTCCAAAAGAAGCAATTTCAAAATAATCAACAGCACCGAAAGGGCTATAATCAATTTCATTAAACCATTCCAACAAATAACTGTTCTGAACATCAAATTTTATTTAAGAAAATGCATATTATATAGTTTGGGTTTTTTTTTTTTTTTTTTTTTTTGCCAGACGAGGCGACGATGATTTATAGGTTTTAGTGTTAAAAATAAGATACTTATTTGATAGAAAAATTAACATTATACTAAATTTTCATCCAAATACATTCAGATTTATAGGGCTATAAATTAGCTATATTTAAGTGACATATTTTGGATTTATCTCTTTTCATAAATAAATAAGCCTTTTAAGCATCGATGGGCGGAAGGAAATGTAATACAGAACAACCCTGGCAAAACTTCCTTTCTTCTTTTAGCACCAACCTGGACTGAATCCCTTTCTCTTCACCTTCACCGTTCAACTCACTACTGCTTCTTCTGCCTCAGATTTAGAGAGCCACGCTGGGCAGAACTCTGGGCATTAGCAGCACTGCCTGTGCGCCCCCCAGCTTCTCATACCCAAATGCCAAGTTTCATCCATTCTGCCTCCTACATCTCCAGGCAGATCAGCCAATTCTCCTCGGCCCCACTACCACTCGTGGATTTGGGACCACTAGCATCTCTCATGTGGATTATAGCCCAGCTCTCTAACTAGTTTGTCTGATCCTGGCTTGGCTGGCTCAGCTCCATTCTGCATCACGCCTGCAGGATGGGTGTTTTTCGAAAACTTCTACCTTGGTCCTGCCGTGTTGATGCTTAACACTTCCGGTATTCTTGGGATAAAGTCTTCATTCGTAAACACAGTCTTCAAGGCACTACAAGTCCTGACCCACTCTCTGCCTCTCCCTTACCTGGTATATTCTGGTCACACTGGTCACGCTTGCAGTTCCTGAATATAACTTGTAATTAAATATAATTTATTCAAAAATTAAATATAAAAACAATTAAATATAATTTTATTTAAGAAATACTTCTGAAATCTCCACTCTGTTCTAAGTTTTATGCTAGAGGTTGAGAAAGAGGGATGAAAAAAGACTCTAATTTTTTTTTTAAAGATTTTACTTATTTGAGAAAGACAAAGAATGAGCAAGGAAGGGGCAGGAGGAGAGAGAGGGAGAAAAACAGATTCTCTGCTGAGCGTGGAGCCCATATGTGAGCCTCGATCCCAGTACCCTGCGATCATAACCTGAGACATCCCTGAAGACCATCTTTCTGACCTCAATCATTACTCCAGTAATGAGGCTTCCTCTACCATAGCATATCCCAACCTGCATCATAATTGACGATTTATTTGTCATATCGCCAGTAGAGTTCAAGCTCTATAATAGAGAGCAGTGGGTATGGTTATTTTGTTCACTTGTGTATTCTCAGTCCCTAGCAGAAAGCATGGCACACAGCACAATTCCTGAGATTTTTTAAAAATAAATTAACCCTTTTATTTATACTATAAATTCACCAGTTGCCTGTTAAAAGAAGGGTAATATGATCAATTTTTTTTTAAAAGGATCATTTATCAAGCACCTTCTGAAAGCAGAGTCTAGTTTCCTACAAAATGTGATAGTATGTTTCTCTGGACCTTTCTAAATCTTTGCAACAGTTTCCCCTGAAGCAGATCCTGAGACAGACTTAAGCGCAGTTAGTTTATTTGAAAAATCACCACAGGAAGTACAAGGGGAAGTAATAGGAAATGAGGTGAAGAAGGGAAAAATCTAATAAAAAAAGTATTAATGAGTAAGTCACAAATGTAGTTGACTGCAGTTCAGATTTCTTCTGACTGTGCACACGGGACACTCTTACAACTGTCTCAGTGAGGGACTGAGGTGCCAGGATCCTTACTCACTGATTCCTATCCTTTACTGAGGCCCCTGGATGGGATAAAATTATTACTATTTCCTGGCTACCCTTTATTGATACTACGAGAAAAACTCCTATGCCACTGAAAAGGTCTCTGGAAAAGGGAGCAGAGAGAGATGGGTTTGAGACGGGAAGCTGCCTGCATATAAGGGCATTGTCCAGGGGGGCTCTGGGTAGACTCAGAGTCAGGCCAAGGGCAAACAGACAAGCTAGCATTAGCAGCTGCTGTGGCACATTTTTACATAGTACCTTTAAAAAAAATCCCTCAAATCTGGAGTACCTCCCAGTTTTTACTTCTACTATCCTGTTAAGAGCAGATTAGAGGATCACTGAATAAGGGGAGGTTTCCAAGACATCGGACTGGCTGAAGACCAGATCCACAGTTAAGTGACCACTGGGTAGGAAAAAACTGAAACATTTCAGAGTGGTCTTTAAAGCTAAGCAAAGATTGTGAGCAGCCACACAAGCTTACAAGCTGTCAACAAAACAACCTGAGGATTATGCCAAAGGTCCAGATGCTGCTTCTGGCAAGGGAGTGCTGATTTCTTCAACTGTCTTCCAAGAAAGAGAAGAGCTTCTAGTAAAAATGTGGAGGGAGGAAAACATACATTCTCCCTTCTATATACTCACCAAACCTTCCTTAGTTCTGATTAATAAAACACACTTAAAAAAAAAAAAGAAAGAAGTCATAGATTTCCTTAAAGAAAATAAAGTAAATGAATATAAACTGATGAAAAATGTTTTCCTTATATGAAAGTAACAAATGCTTACATAGTCATCATGAGTAAAAAGGAAAAGTAATGTGGACACACAGGGAGGGAATATTCTTGTACATGAAACAATACAATGTGAATGGAGGCTTAAGGTATTTTCTGTGAAAGTCAAAACTAAACATACCAAAATACACAAGACATGAGGTTTTAAGTATGTTTTTTCTCTCCTTACTGAAAGTTCACAAAAGTGATGGTGAAATAATAATGATGATAAATAAAAGCCCAGAGGAACAAAGAGATTGACAAGTGAAGAGACAGAAGAGGAGGAAAGCCAACATTTTTTTAAACATATAGGATGAGAGGTAACACAGTAAGGGGGAAAAATTAAAATATAGGAACCTGCAGAGAATGTAACTAGTAAGAAGCCAGTGATAGTTGTCAGAGAATTCTGGAGAAGACTCAGAACTGGAGATACCTGGTACCTATAAACTAAGGGACAAAGCTTGAGCCTGAAAACAGGAGAGCTGGTGAAAGTCTATATATGGAGAATTGAACCTCTGTATGCCCTCACTTTTCCACATTGCCTGACGTCCCTGCCCTTCTGTGACTCTGCCCTGGCAGGAGATATTTATCTCCGAGAGTAGATAAGAAGGTCACCATTTTGCAATCACCAAGTCCTAGTAGTGGATGATAAAACCATAGCATAAAAAAAAAATCATAGGATGAGAAAACAATATTTAGAGTCTTGAAGTGTCACTATTTGCATCACTTGGAGATTATTAAAAGAAAAATATACCTATACAATGAAAAAATATGAAGGACTTTACCTTTACATTACAAATAATGAGGCTAATGGATGACAAACACCTCCTAATGTGATGTACTGGGAATGAATAATATCTATAAATATTCTTCCCCCAAATTTATAAGCTGAATTTAATCATGAAGAAATAATAAGATAAGCTCAAGTTGTGGAACATTCTAAAAATAATGGGACTTGACACTTTAAAAATGTCAGTTTTACTGAACACACAAGTAGATGGAGAAATCTTTCTAGGTAATAGGAAGATAAAGAGACCTGATGACTAAACAGAATGCACTGGGTACTCTATTAAAATCAAAACCAGAAAACATCATTGGGACAAATAGAGAAATCTGAATATGAACTGTATATTGGGTATATGATTATACTAGAGCCAAGTTTCTTGAGTATGATGATAATCCCCTTGTGGTTATATATAATAAAGTAATTTTTCTTAGAAGGTATATGTTGAAGTATTTGTGAAGGAAGTGTCAATGACTCCAACTTAATGTTTAGTACTCAGAAATTCTGCAAAAACATTGATATGCACGTACATGACAAGTGCATAGACAATACCTGTTTGAGTTAACATCTTCCGTGATGGTGAAAGGATCATCCAACACATGCTAAATGGATGACATAGGAAGACTCAAAGGGAAACTGCTTGGACTATATGACATGGTGATTGAAGTTGGGTCAGACATGAAAAAAGTGAACTCCTTCTAAGAAGAGCTGGAGAATTGGGACAGCAATGCTAATGCTTCTTATTGCCCACTGGAGATGAGACTTCGAGGTCAAAAGAAAACTTCAGTCTATTTTGAATTGTATTACTCCAACATTTAGAGACTACCTGGTAAGGTCTATAGATGTTATACGTGTGATACATCACCCAATATGTAAATGAGACCTAACCTAGGAGTAAATATATTGAAGTGGATGACCTAAAAATCGTTTTTCCCCCCCATTGCATCGCAAACTCATGCAACTAAGGTCTTCTCTTCACATTTGTGTAAATCATATGATCCCAACGGGAAAAGACAGTCATTTTAGACTGTCTGTTTCTGTCTCAATCTCCTATCTAGCAAAGCTTACAAAATAAATATAGCTTAAAGTGGAAAGATGAAAAGTAAAAAAAATAATAATTAGTCCATTTCTAAAAAATAAAATGATCAGCATTCCTTTGAAGTCCTCAATAATTTACTAGTAAAATACTGTTTTTATTTTAATTATCATTAATTCAGATCAAATTAATCCAAAACTTAGCATTAACACAGCCTCTTTATTATTCTCATGATTTTTTGGTTAATGGATTCAGGAAGGGCTTAGGTGGCACTTCATGCCCGGGGTTTGTCATGAGGATGAAGTTAGAGATGGGTAGAGTTGGGATCATTTGAAAGATTGACTTGTCTGGATATTCTAGAGGGCTCACTCCCATGACTGACAGCTGATGCTGTTGTTGGCAAGTAGCTCAACTAGACTGGTGGCCAGGATATCTATGTATGTTCTCTCCCTTGGTCTCAAAACATTAGTGCTTTCTGTGTGTTAGCTGGCTTCCCCCAGAGACAACAATCCATGAGATCTAAGTAGAAGATACCTGGCTTTTACTGATCTTGGCTTGGAAATTGCACATTAATTCTATTAGTAAAAAAGCCTTAAGTTTGGCCCAGATTCAAAGAAAGTAAACAAAGACTTCTCTCAAAGGGAGGAATGTTAAGGGATTGGTGATATGTTTTAACCACTATGTTTTAATTGTGGAGTTGCAAATATTTTTTGTTAGAAGTCTAAAAAAGAAGGCTGTATTGAATGAAATTGAGAGTCTCATGCTCTACTGACTGAGCTATCCAGGCACTTTACTGGATGAATTGTAACAGATAAACATTAGATTGCCTTTATATTATCAGACAACAAAACAAAGCTAAGTTCTGAGACTATCTCCAAATATTAAGAAATATTAAATGACTAGACAGATGGACAGATATATGAATAGATGGATGGTGAGTAGATGGATTGGTAGACAGATAAATAAAAGGATTGATGTAGATAAATATGAAGGAAAGAAGAACTATTTGGATGGACTTAAAGCACAGTAGGTGGCTCCTTTCGACACTGGCCATTGACTGAGGTTGCAAACATCTCTTAGAGGGTGCTTATAAAACAAAACACAGTTCATTCAGGAACGATTACTAAACCAGGCGAAACCAGGGCAGAGGGCAGGTTCTTGAAATGAAGAATGTTTAATAGGCATGATAAGGAAATGAAGATTTGCACAGGAGAAACTTCACTGGATCAACACAGAAATCCATCTGTCTTGGCCAGCTGCTCAATTCTGCCACAGAGTCAGTAGCACCATGTCAGCTCATGGCAGGAGACACATCATCCTCTAAAAATGGCAATCAAAAAAACTGGCAGAGAAAAACAGAGGACTTATTCCCTCCTACAAACTTGTGATCACATTACATGTATTCTTTAGTTTGCTCAGGGACATTACAAAGGTACGAGAACCAGACTGAGATAAGTACTAAGACAACGGGAAGTAAGAGGAGAGGTCCGATTCCACTCACCCAGAAATCTAAAGGCTAGTCCTTCAGTTACAACATATGGCTTAGAGACATGATCTCTCATCAAGAAAATGGAATAGAACTTGTCATCATGGACAGATTGTTAGGGGGAAAAAATGATGGCGGTGGGCATGTTATGAGATAAGAACAGCTAGTACCGTTACATTTGGAGTGCTCTAAAAGCTGCGGTAGCATTTGTTTTGCTCCCTGGATTTGTTCCATCTGTCTAGTACTGCTGAGAATATTTTGACAGTGGAAATTTGTGAGATGAGGCAGCGTTCACCATGTAGTGACATTTATTAGTCAGATTACCCAGGATAGAGGGAGGAAGCATTGAAGACATTGGTTTGAGGGAACGGTAACCAAAAGATGAAGTCACACCAGCGGGATTTAAGTAGACTTTGGGTGGTGGAGACTTTGATAGCATTTGCTAGGGTTTGAGATTGGGGGTTGGAGGGGAGCATCTTCCTTTGGTTTTGCCTCAACAACAAGCTGTCAAGATAGTAGACAGGTGAGATAATTATTAGCTCTCTGGCTCACTAATTAAAGGAGATGGAGAGTAATAGGGATATTAATTTTGTTCACTCACCTGAATCTCCTTTGGAAAAGGAAATTCCTTTTGAATTCTAAAAAAGATCAATTCACTGCTTGACATGCACCCAGGTGAGTATGAAAAATACGCCTTCAGGCTGAGTGATATATGAATCAGGTGTCGAGCTTCGCATGGTAAAACAGTGATATTACCTTTTAATTGCTCTGGGAGGTAGAAAAGTCATCTAAAGTTGAAGAGCGGCAACCACGGAGGAAATGGCATCAAAAGGAATCATATTTCAAAACATGAGGGAGCAAAAAGGAAGATCAAATCTCCTCTACCTCTTTCACCTTTGCATTGATGTGCTTTGTGTGTCCATCTCGGTCTTTCTAACACTTTCTAAATTCAGGGAATCAGAATTCTTTATTCTTGAGAGGTTTCTTGCAGGTACTCAGAATATAACATCTTCATTGTTAAATCCGTTCCCAGTTTTAGCTTAAGTGTGCAGATCCTGGAAATCGAGCCGTCCAGACTCTGACACTTAATAGCTCTGGAGCTTTGAGACTCTTTTCTCATCTCTACAATGCAAATATTATGAGAAGCTTCATGGGGTCATTGAGAGAGTAAAGGAGAAACATATAACCACTTACACATTGCCTGGCACATGGTTAAAGTTTAAGAAGTACTAGCTAGTCTTATATTTCTCTTAGTCAAAAAGAGTCCTTTCTTTCTGTTAGGTACGCTGTTTGGATGCAGGTAAAAGATGGGTGTGGTCAAAGACTGGATAGGGACAGGGTGAACTGAATACATCCTATTCTGCCCACTCCCCATTTCATAGTGTTCGCTCTTCTGTACAAAGCCTGTCCATCTCCCAACCTTCCAAGGGAGGGAATTATTGTGCCATCATCTTGATTTCTGGTGTTCACTGCCAGTTAGATTTTTTTCTTTGAAACAGTAAATCCAGGGATTTATTAAATTGAGGGTTAAAAAATGGCAAAGTGCATCTGCAAACCAAGCTGTAAACTCTCTATCCCTTGAGTAAAGCTTTGTCCTCTGGTCCCAAACATTTCATAAAATACAACAGAACAAGATTTATTTCTAATACAACGTATGGCCAGAATGAAAAAAAAAAGAAAAAAAGAAAAGGAAGATTGGGGATTTTAAAGGTGACCCCATGGTTCCAAAGAGACCCGTTTTTCATTCTCCCAGTGTAACAGCCTCACTCCAAGATTACTGCCTGTGCAATATCTGTTTTCTGTGGGCTGCTGCCAACAGATGGCTTATTTTGAGTGGAGAGAAATATCATTAAGGAACAAAGAGAAATTAGGACTAAATAGGAAATTAAATATGTTCTTGGGATTACAACTGATGATCAAGGAGTTGCAAACCAGTGATTTGCAGCTTGATATTTTGCCTGCAGCCAATACCCACTGTTTTAAGGAAACCTTAATATTAAGGAGGCTGTTCTCACATCATGCAATTTATTTGTCTTTCTGTCTTGCCAGCGCCTGGCCAAACATCATAATTTGCCCAGAATCCTGAATTGCAAGATGAACAAATAATATTCATTTCCTCCACGGAGAAAACATCCTTTGATTGAATTGTCTCCTTCCATCCCAGTCACTGCAATGTGAGCTACATGTCAGAGATGTGAAATGGAGTTGAGCCTACTTGAAAGCAGAGTATAAATTAGCTTCTAAATGAAAACAGTTAGAAGGAAAACATTTTCAAATGACAGCCAAACTCTATCAGCTTCCTAAAGTACTCAAGGCCTCTCTGAGGAATGCGGCATGAAAACGAGGGCACGGAAGCCTAGAATGTGACCCCACCACTGCTCAGTGGGTTAAGGGATTTCCCTGGAGGACTTGGCTGGGATGGGCTGGAAGTCAAAGGGTAAAAGCAAGATATGCTTCCTCTCAAAACCAGCTGTTGTGCTTGGCTCTTTGAGCTACATATAGCTATCATTTTCCCTAACAATCATTAAATAAAATTAAAAAGATATATGATCAATACCAACAAAAGGAGGGACAGCTCCATCCTAAGAAATGCTCACACACACCCAGAAATGGATTGTTTAGTAGAAGGGGGGTGTTCGGACACCCAGAGATTGTCAAACCCTCCAGCACTGTATTGATGTAGTCATGACCAAATTCACACTGAATTTGGCTCTTGGACCCGAATCTGACTCTATTCACAGGGAAAGACAAGGCCAGCAAATCTAATCTTGGATGGCTTCTACGATGCTTAAAACAAATTAGTCTTGCACATATCTCCATGGCATAATTCAGAGACTACACAGAAAATTGTCATCAACCCCCACCACCCTAGCTATTAAATCAGTGAGAACCTATTCAAAACAACTGGGGATGATTTCTGCTACTGGTTAAAAAGTCTATGTTCTTGAGATAAAAAGTCCAGTTATTTCTTTTAGCTCAGTCTGTGGCTATATGAGAATGACTGAGACACTATGCTGTGTGAGCATTACTGACGGTATAGTCAGGTACTAAAGCAAAGTATATGACTTCAGGGAAACAATCAATATTAGGGCAAACGTCTATTTCTCAGAATCTAGACACTATGAGGTGACTGGCTTATTGGCTGTGTGTTACTCTAGAGCTGTGGTAGGCACAATGATGTCTCTACTTGTTCCCCAACTCTGTGTCCACTCCCTTTGCAACAGGACTTTGCAGTAATCTCCCAGCATGGGGAGGGTGATCTCTGCCTTTTGATGCTATGCTCAGCCTTGTGACCTGCTTTGGCCAATAAGACACTAGCAGATAGTAGGCAAGTAGAGTCTTGCAAACCATTTGGGTTACTGGATTAGCCCAGTCTTGTACATCTGCCGTCACCATGAGAATGTGCCCAGGCAAGCCATCTGTCCCAGAAGGAGGATGAAAGACAGGTGAAACAGAGACAGTTGACTGGCCAAGCCTTACCTAGACCAGCCAATAGCCGGCTGACTCCCAGACACACATAAGCAAGCACAGCTGAGACCAGTTGAGCCACTCAGCCAATCCTACAGATCCATATGCCAAATAAATGCTTACTGCTTTTAGCCACCTATGGTGGGAGGGGTTGTTCATTGTTTTAAGCCACTTCTTAAAATTGTGACAATAGAAAACTAAGCAATTTAAAAATAAAAAGAGCTTTGCTTCATCGCATGGATGGAAACAATTGTTTAAGTTTCCATTCACTCAAGCAGGATAGCCCATCTTTCTCCTGTCATGACCATGACATTCCTGGTAGCAGAAGTGTAAGCCCCTCAATGGTTGTGTCACTGAAAATTGAACATCTCCCTGCAGTACCATTAAAATAATAGCAGCTACATGTTATTGAAGGCCTATTAGGTGCCAAACCTATTTTGCAGCATATACTATATCCTTAATACTGACTCTAATCTTGTAAGTGGGGCATTGTTACCCATTTCCATTGAACAGATGAGGAAACTGACACTCAGAAAAGCTAAGTAACTCGCTCAGGGAACTACAACTAATGTATTTGCACCTGGGTTTAATGGATCCAAACCAAAATTTAAGCCCATGTGATGCCACACTTCCCCCTGATCAGTTTAAAACCTGAAGGAGGAGCACCTAGGTGACTGACATGGTTAAGCGTCTGCCTTCAGCTCAAGTCATGATCTCCAGGTCCTGGAATCGAGCCCTGAGCCCCCCATGTAGGGGTTCCCAGCTCAGCAGGGAGTCTGCTTCTCCCTCTCTCTCTGCCTCTCCTCCTGCTTATGCTCCCTCTGTCTCTCTCTCTCAAATAAATAAAATCTTTAAAAAAAAAAAGGATTTCAGTAGCAAGCAGCTTTATATATATATAGAAAGCTACTGAAAAGGGTGAAAATTACAGTTGGTTCTTAAGAGATCAAAAATTCTAAATATCTGCTTGTTCATGTTTGTCCTATGTTGGTGCGGGTCAGGGACATCAACCCAGAAGCCCAGTCCCAGAAGGAGCTCCTTAGTGCCTCCCAGGTCCTCACCCTCTGCCAGCGGGCTGAGCTCCAGAGTCATTTTCTCTGATTTGAAGAGCTGTGCCTCAGAGAAAATGGGCGAGTCCATCGTGTGAACTCCAGCCACAATTCCCGGGCGGCAAACAGACTGGGTATTATCCACCAAAGAATGATTAAAGTTCCCAGCCAAGGGAAAGCAAAGGTCAAGGCCCCTATTTTTTAAGAAATCACTTGACTGTTTGATGAAGCATACAATAGTAAATAAATATTGTGAGAACCAATGCATCTGTGGAAACTGTGTTGAGGAACATATTTCAGAGAAGGCAAAATCAGGCAAGTGCCTGAAATAGTAGAATTCTGATAGTACATTCTTATTCTGTCCTTTCAATCTTTTTAAAGCAATCCATCACTGAAGTGCCTTTGAAGAAGCCTTACCTTCTTCCTAGATTGTATGAGCACCCACATCAGCCCCTCTCTAAATATTCTAGATAATTGCA
The DNA here is from genome assembly GCA_004023965.1 of Spilogale gracilis. NCBI lineage: Eukaryota > Metazoa > Chordata > Mammalia > Carnivora > Mephitidae > Spilogale > Spilogale gracilis. The sequence continues at coordinate 61,694 of PITA01002563.1, read as the reverse complement.
CTGTCATCTCCCCCTCTGTCCTACTTTCTTAAATTGTTTCTTAATAGGACTATGCAAGTGTACAGAGCTCTCAGACCTCTAATGACAACTATGATGACAATTATGACAATAATATCTACTATTGCATGAACTTTTCTATATGATCTAATCTCTTTACAGTCACTAAGCTCACAATAACCATAAGAAGTAGGTATTATAATCTCCATGTTGTCAAGAAGAAACTGAGGCTTACAGAGTTCGCATAACTTGGTCAAGGTCAGGGACTGGCTGAGTGGGATGTGAAGAGTCAGTCTGACTCCCCAGAATCTTAGCTTTTGATTGTGTCCATAGCAGACACCATTTGGTTATGTCTCTTTTGCATATCCCCAAAGTGCCTCCCGCATGGGGAGACACAGAACGGGCCCTCATTTGCATGAATTACACTGGCCACAACTTTGGAGGTTTCCAAAGATTATTCGATGTTAATAGTACAGCTCATGCCACTGGGAGGAAAAAAAGACTGAACACCCAAGATAGGTTCATTGGCTAGCATCACTCGGACTTTTAAACCAACGAACACATTCCCACATGGCATGGAGGGGAAGGGAGAGCATTACATGAAAGTCTGTACAAACATGGGTTATAGGGATTCTTTTCAAAGACTGTATCTCAAATATTTACACAACAGCTATTCTGCAAATGGATTTATTTAGCATCTACCATGTATGAGGCACTATGTCAGGCCATAGAGAATTATACATGTGGAAAACAAATGCTTTCTCAGAAATGTTCTCTCTACCAACAGAAAATCTATTAAGAAAAAAATATATTAAGGAATTGGATAAATGTTCTGAGCTTTCTGAACAAAACCGTCAGGCAAAACCTCAATATCACATAAGATGTTGCTTTGAGACATATGGATATGTGTCAGTCATGTGACAGAATCAAAATATTCTGCAAAAATAAAATTCCACCAAGTTTGGGCTGCTTTCTCATTAATCAAAACTCATCACATGAATGCCAAATTGTTGAAATTAATCTGGGAAGGGTCTTTTATATTTCTCTACTAGGCTCTCTCCTTCTGATTTTTCAAATTTCCAATTAATAATCAAATTTCTGCTCTTCTGTTAGTACAATTCAAATAATTTTATATTGTATAGAGAGAAATGAAAGACATTATAGCAGGCAGTGTACCCAAACACAAACTCGCTCTCTTTTTTTTTAAATAGATTTTATTCTTTTATTTGACAGAGAGAGACAGCAAGAGAGGGAACACAGCAGGGGGAGTGGGAGAGGGAGAAACAGGCTTCCTGTGGAGCAGGGAGCCCAACATGGGACTCCTGGGACTCTGGGATCATGACATGAGTTGAAGGCAGATGCTTAATGACTGAGCCATCCAGGTTCCCCCCAACCCTCTCTTTATAAGTGGCAGCGGTTTCTGGATTCCAAACTCATAAACCCAGTTTCAGAAAAAAAAAAAAAAAAAGCCACTACTTGAATATTCCTATGGTACCTCAAGTTTCATGTAACTAATGATGAATTTATCATCCCTTCCCACAAAAACTGCAGTATCCTTTTGCATGAGTAGCACTCTGGCATGGATTGCACTGTATCCCTCCAAATTCATATGTAGAAGTCCTAATCATCAATACCTCAGAATGTGACCTTATTTGGAAAAAGAATCCTTGCAGATACAATTAGTTAAGATGAGAATATACCAGAATGGGGTGAAACCCCAATCCAATATGATTTGTGTCATCATAAAAAGGGGAACCTTAGGGGCACCTAGGTGGCTTAGTCCTTAAACGTCTGCCTTTGGCTCAGGTCAGATCTGGGAGGCCCCGGGATCAAGCCCCTGCATCAGACTCCCTGCTGCTCGGCGGGAAGCCTGCTTCTCCCTCTCTCATTCCCCCTGTGTGTTTCCTCTCTAGCTGTATTTCTCTCTGTCAAATAAATAAATAAAATCATTTAAAAAAGGGGGGGAACTTGGATACAGATATATGCACACTGAGAATGCCGTGTAAAGATGAAGACAGAGACTTGGCTAATGACATGTCCTCCATCTCAAATTCCCTTCCATAGGTCTCTCTTGCCATCACTTTATGTCTCATACCTAAAGTCTAGCACCATGATCCACATGGAGTAGTTTCTAAATAGGTGTTTACTGAGTGAATATGTAAAAATCAGAATTTCATCTTGTTAAAATATGAGTCATCAATATGTTGGACAAGCCAGAAAAAAAAAATCTTCTTTCTAACCAATAAGTCAGAGAAAATATCTCCAGACAAACAAGACCAACCTCAGTTTACAAAATTCTACTGCAATATCAAAATAATTTATTGAACAAAAAGTAAATGCAATCGCTAGACTAGACACCAGAAAAGCAATACCAGAGTTAGTACATTTCAATATTGCTGCACACTTGGCCCAAGTTTCATGTGATATTAAAGAGTTGGCAAGACAAGATGTTCTTAGATAATTCTGTGTGCAATTGTGGTACTGATGCACACCTGTGTCCTTCTACAGTTGGCTTAAGCCCCACATGCTTCTTCTTGTCACTGATTTGAATCTTTCTCATTTTAGAGACAGCATTTGGCTCACACAATATACCATGGATTTATCTGGTTAGAGTTTCATGCCTCTTCTAGATCTCTTGAGATTTTAAAACTTGCTGCAAAAGACATATTTATCACTGTATTGGCTGGTTACATACATTCCTAAGTATTGCCTTAAAGGGAAAAATGCAAGAGTTATATATTAAGAAGAAGATAAAAACACAGAGAAAACTGTTCTATTGTATATTTAAAATGACAAAATCCTATTCCAGATAACTTATATGTTATATTCATAAAAATTTTGTCATTTTATTTAATATAAGTATAACATATAACATTATTGTATAAGTGTTTTTATATAAAATATAATATATAATATCAAGATTTAATACAGTATATATTCTAAGGCATACAATATCACAGACAGAAGCAGTAAGATACCAAGTATCAATTTAATCTATTGACATTCCAAAAGAACATTCTATTTATGTTCCTCCTCACGACTGTTCTGTGTTCAAACTACATTATCCATGAAATATATTTTTTCACATTTCTTTGCCAAAAAAATCAATTGGTTTCACTTACTCATTCAAAATATGCATATTCTAAAGGTCAAAGAAAAAACCATTGGTTTCAAGAAAAAACTGCATTTTATATTTTTAGGTGGGCTTTGTCACTTGACTAGTCTTTACAGGCCAACCTTTGAAATGAACCAGAACCTCTTAATTGAACAGAGAAGCTTCCCTTCCAGAAACTGTGACTGGACCAGTTGATACACTTGCAAATCTGACAAGCATCTCAAAACTCAACATGTTCAAATCTGTGCTTTCTGCCTTGTGTCATAATTTGCTATTTTTCCTGAAGTCCTAACATGGAGTTAATAGAATCACCCTCTATTTAGTTACTGAGCTAGAAGCTTTATATTCCTCTTGAATTCCTTTTTCTATATCAAAAATTGCTTAGTGGGGTCCCGTCAATTTTACCTCAAAAGTGCCTTTGGAAACCATCCCTTCCTTTCCATTTTCCAAACAGAGTTTTTTATTGGCTCAGGATCCAGCACAGTACCTGGCATGTATATTGTAAGCATTCAATAAATGTTTGGCAAGTCAGTCAATGGACAATTAAATGGGCAATTATATCTATATCTATATCTATATCTATATCTATATCTATATCTATATCTATATCTATATTTATATCTATCTATCTATCTATCTATCTCTCTATTTCTTTTATTTTCCTTTACTAGACAACTGCAATAGTTCCTTACACAAAATCCCTATGGTTAGTTATTCCATTCTCCAATTTGACCTCCAGGCTTACTAAAGGGTTATTTTTCTAAAACCCTGCCAACCAGATCACTCTCTGCTCAAAAAATCTGATGGCGTTTATTGTTCGTGATAAGCCAGGCAGGCACTCTGCTAAGTGTTAGGGACACAGTGATGAACAAACAATGGCCTCTATATTGGACGATGCACATTAACCATATATCACTCCAAGTCACAGCTATAAGATGCTTTGAAAGCCTATGACTGGGGTGTGGGATCTAGGGATCTAGGTGGGAGCTAGGCATTGGGCTTCCTAGAATGAGAGTTGTGTGAACTGCTATATGAACTGTGGGTATAGTTTCTCCAAAAAGTGAAAAGGCAGTTCCTGGTAGGTGAGCAATCCGTGGGCAGGCTATATGTGGAAAGGGGGAAAATGGGTTCAGAACTCAGAGAGCAAGGGGTGAACAGTATGTGTTAAGGTCACAGGGATAAACAGTGGTGAGATTTTGCATCCTTTGCTGAGCATATTCTGAAGAACCCATGGAAGGATTATAAACCAGGGGTTACATGATCATTTCCAAGGATTTCTCTCTATCAAATTCTGTAAAAATACTAAAAGGAGAGAGGCATATCTTAGGATGGGTAGGATCGCATTATAGCCCTGGGCGGCTGGAAACGTACCAAATGGCAGCACTATAAATAACTATTCAAAAGTTGTGGGAGTGTGAATAAAGGATAAGTTTCATTCCATCAACGAATCTTCTGATATGCATAACTCATTGCTTGGTGATTTCTCTTTTGTTTCTTAATCCATATTAATAATGGACATTTTCAACATGCCAGAATGGTCACTGCATTCTTTAGAACATCCTATTCTGCAGACTAAAGATAGCGGCACAATTAATACATGTGATAAATGCACGAGCACCCGAGCTTTGTTTTTGATCTCACTTTTTAAACAACACTGAGGCCTTTTAACATTGAGCTTTCTTCCTTCTTGAATGCTTCTGAAGACATCCAATCCCCGGGGCCCATGGAATAATGGAATCCACCTTTCTTTGTTTCAGTAGTTGACGAATGACTGCAGCCCCCCAGTCTCTTCATTTGTGCCAAGAAGACAACCCATGTGGAAGTGATAACAAGAATTTCGCCATCTCTGCTCGCAGGCCTTCCAGGAAAAGAACAAAACCAGGGTGACATGTCTTTATCAAAAACTGCCAGCTCTCAACTGCTCTGTCTTGGGCAAATATATTAATCTGTGTACTTGCTGAGGCTGCTCGTTAGACTCAAGCCTCTGGAAACCAGAAGTGCTGATGAGGGGGAACAGTGTTACATGGAAGGCTGGCAAAACTGCATGGGCCCTGCTGCCTGTTGCAGTTTTATTGTTCTTGTAATTGCAATAATAAATAAAACGCCATGACCTTTGGTGTTCACCATGATGCCTCAAATTACTGCTTCAATTTCAGTCCCGTCACTCCTACTCTTCTGGGGGCATCCTTTCATGTATTACTTTTTGGGAAATGTTCCTGTATTGCTCCCCAAGATTACCAGATATTTACCAGTAAGCTTTTTGAAGGGATGCCTCTTATTTTCTGGCTGCCACTTTATTTCTCATCCTCAATTACTGAATACAAAGTTATTTGAAATACTTAGATGAATAATCATTCTGAAAACAGATCCCGGAGGACGGAAGACCGGGATCCAGGAGAGAGAAGATCGGAAAATGTCCCATCAGGAAGTGTAAGGAAGGCTTGCACAGTCGCGTGCTATGCTTCCCTGCTTTTTGTTTCGGGGCTCCTTGTGGATGCAGTCAAGGTGGAGATTGAGTTGTCGGAGTCTCAGCCCAATCATCTGGAAAGCACCCTTTTCTTTGAAATAGCTCTTTAATTTTATAGTGTGAAACAGTGTTTCTCAATTATCTGCAGGGCTTGTTAAAAATCAAGTTTCTGGCCCTATGTCAGAGTTTGTGATTCTGCAAGTCTGGGTGGGGCTTGAAAATTTACATTTCTAATAACTTCCAAAGACCGTAGTTCAAGAACTACTGGTGTAAGAGTAAAGGGACTCCCGGCACCCGGGTGGCTCAGTTGGCTAAGCAACTGCCTTAGGCTCCGGTCATGACCCTGAAATCCCAGGATCAAGTCTGGCATCAGGCTCCTTGCTTGGCGGGGCACTCTGCTTCTCCCTCTGGACCCCCCACCCCATGCTCTCTCTCCCATTTTCTCTCTTTCAAATAAATAAACAAAATCTTAAAAAAATAATAAAAAAGACTAAAGGAACTCTGCATTGTCCCTAAGACCTCCTGGGAACAGCGTTTTCAAAATATTGGCATGGAAATATCTGGTTGTGTAAAACCAGTCAAAGAATAGCAGAATTTAGAGTTAGCAAGATACTTAAGAGCTCAGACATATCAGACCTTAGATAATTTAACTGACATATCCAAGGTCACAAACCAGTTAGCAACAGAGCTGAGGATCTCACATATTCTTGACTCTTGGGACTTTGCTATAACCTTGGTTATGACATTTGTATATTTCGAGTTTAACTAATGTGCTTGAAATTGGTAAACATAGGTCAACTTCCCACCTACCATCCTGATGCACCCTTTTGAGACTCCGTTTGACTCCATAAACTTTTAAATTAAAAAAAAAAAAACAAAACACAACAGGCATGTATTACTTCCGTACAGGTAAGAAACGTATAAGGGAGAGAGAGCTGGATATATGTATTTAGAAGAACGGTTCTAAGGAAAAAAAGTTTGATTCCCATCAAATACTGTACTATTACAACCAAGCAATGAAAGTGTGTCAATTTGGGTATTTTAAAATAAATAAATAACTCATAATATGTTACTTAATGTAATATAGGATTTCGTGTGTTTTATTTTCTTCTACCAATTAATTTGCACATAGAGAAATAGTTTTAAGCATAGATTTTTCAGAGCAATTTTGAAGAAATGTCATTTGAATTACTATATTTGGAAGAGTATGTGCCGACATGCAGCAAACATAGTCACATAGGGTCCTGGAGGTCAGGGTGCACTTCAAAGTTGATGAGGTCATGTTGATTCCATTGGCACAGTAAAAGGCAAAACCCATCTAGATTTTCTGCTTCTATGGATCTGAGTTTGAATCCTGCCCTCTGGAAAATGGATGAAATAATTTTTGGCCTTAGGGTTATCATCTGTACAATTGGGAAATAAACAAACAAACACTCTCATCTCACAGGAAGCCCCAAAGCCAAAAATTGGCTTGGGAAAGACTTAGACCCTACATAACTTCCATCAGATCCTTCAAAGTCATGCAGCCATGCCTGTGTCATCGAGGTATACAATCAAACAGCCTAAGTAGAAATAATGAACTTGAAATGCAAATGTGACTTCAGGACAAGAAACTCATTGTTTCCCTTAAGCTCCACTGCAGACTAGTTCCTTCTCTGGCCCCACAATCACACTGTCACTTCTAACCCCCTTGTATAGCAGAAGGTCCAGGGCTTCTTGAACTCACAGTGGTGCTCTCATAAAATGCTGGGTTATGTCTGCAAAGGACCTGTCCTATACTCCATTTCTTTCCTTTACCAACTAGTTTGCCATCAGTCACTCATCGAGCTGTCCCAGGGCTGAGTTTTTTCTCAAGGAGAAAGAAAAGAGTAGGGTAGATTACCTCTAAAGCTTATTTTCTTTTTCCTTATTTTTTAAATTTTTTAAAAAAGATTTGTTTATTTATTTGCGAAAGAGAGAGACAGTGTGAGCATGTGAGTGTGCAGAGGGGCAGAGGGAGAGGGAAAGTCTCTCCGGCAGACTCCCTGCTGAGCATGGAGCTTGCCATGGGGCTCAGTCTCAGGACCCTGAGATCATCACCTGAGCCACAACCAAGACTCAGACATTTAACCGACTGAGCCACCCAGGTTCCCCCTTCCTTCCTTCCTTCTTTCCTTCCTTCCTTCCTTCCTTCCTTCCTTCCTTCCTTCCTTCCTTTCTTTCTTTCTTTCAAGATTTTATTTATTTATTTGACAGAGAGAAACACAGCTAGAGAGGGAACACAAGCAGGTGAAGTGAGAGAGGGAGAAGCAAGCTTCCCACTGAGCAGGGAGCCTGATGCGGGGCTTGATCCTGAGACTCTGGGATCATGACCTGAGCCCGAAGGCAGACGCTTAACAACTAAGCCACCCAGGCACCTTGGAATTATTTTTTTTAAAAAAGAAAGAAATGGGGCACCGGGGTGGCTCAGTCATTAAGCGTCTGCCTTTGGGCTCAGGTCATGATCCCGGAGTCTTGGGATGGAGCCTCGCATCGGGCTTCCTCCTTAGCAGGAGGCCTGTTTCTCCCTGTCTCACTTCACCTTCTTGTGTTCCTTCTCTAGCTGTGTTTCTCTCAGATAAATATTTTCTGTCAGATAAATAAATAAAATATTTTTTAAAAAACCTCTAATGTATCAAAACTGTAGTGTCCAAATATTACGAATGAGAAAAATTGAGTGACCTAAAATATGTTTATATATTAGAGTAGAAAGCATCTGTCTATGCAGCACTCTTTTAATGTCTGAAAATATCATGTACATTTCTTTGTTACCTTCTGCAATTCTCTTCAAAAGACTGATCTATAATAGGGCTCCCACAATTGTTCTTCTCATAAAAATATCATTTTATTTTACCATTAAAGTTTCAGAATGCCTCAAAATCTGTAGGGAGAAATGCTGACTTCATTTAAAGGGCACACTCAGCATCATAATGTGAATATTGCTGAAAAATTTCCTTTAGATTTAATTTTGAATTATTCCTTCATATGAATGACATCATTACATTCAGTAGGGATAAAAACTAAATCCCCTTGGATAAAGACAAATGAAGATGTAGAAATAACACAGTTTAAAAAACAAGTAAACAAAAATTTGTTAACAGCGAGCAGACTCAACGAGTACCAGCCGTGCATAATTATGGTCCAGGAACTCGAAGCTGAAATCATGCGCACCTAAAACCTCATCTCTGGAAATGGCTATAGATAACAATCTTATAACCCTCTTTTAAAAAATTTATTTATTTGACAGAGAGAGAGATCACAAGTAGGCAGAGAGGCAGGCAGAGAGAGAGGAGGAAGCAGTCTCCCCACTGAGCAGAGAGCCCTTTGCAGGCCTCAATCCCAGGACCTGAGATCATGACCTGAGCTGAAGGGAGAGGCTTAACCCACTAAACCACCCAGGCGCCCTCTTATAAACCTCTTTAATTGACATATGAGACCAGGGAATTATAGGAGGCAGGGTCAGAGACTTGCCCAGACGATAAGTACATAGCTAGCACTAAAATTAAGATTTCTCAAGATCAAGGCCATTTTTTTTTTTCTCCAGAAAAGAGACTGATTAAGGAGGGTGATAAATTTAACATAAGGCAGAATGTTGGTTTGTTGTCTTCTCTGTTTTTTAGGTGTGCATATTGTTTGTTTCCCCAAGCATGTATTAATTTGTCCTTAGGAAACAAATTGTAATTGATGAGGCAAAAAACAAAATTAAAATTGTGGATATGGTTGAGTACTTGTTTCAAAGTTTCATTTTGCTATTTTCCTAAGTGAAGGTGCCAAGTTTGTTTTTTCAACATATCAAACAGGTAGCTAAAACTTGAAAAATAGACTTTTAATAATCAGAGTGGCATAAAAGAAAAACAACAAAACAAAACGAAACAAAAAACCATCAGAGTACCAATCAAAAAACTAGACAACTAGCATTTTATGTGTTAATGCTCTGCTAGAGTTGGCAGATTTAACAAAGACAAGTACATGATATATCTGGTTAAATTTGAATTTTAAATAAGTAACAAAATTTTTTTAAATATAAGTATGTACCATGCAATATTTAGGATACACTTATATAAAAATGATTATTTGCTATTCATCTGAAATTAAATTTAACTGGGAATCCTATATTTTATCTGGCAGCCCTACAACTCCCCACTTGAAGATGTTTAATTAAAATGTTACTTGCTGGTAAATTAATACTAACCTAAGTTTACACAAGCCTACTATAAGAACAACAAAACCATTCAATATTCAATACATATCAGTGCATTTATCTCCAGGGTGATTTATTTCCAAGGAATACAATGAAATAGCAATTTGTAAAGGATATATGGATTTTATTTATAGATTCAGAAAATATACTCCATGTAACATGGGGCAAACTGACCACAAAACAGACTCCTCCTTATTATAGACTGTAATTAATTGCTTTTTGCATGCAACCAATATTCATTTAAATTGATAATTCTTTGGCAAATAATTTTTGCTAGATTTTATTCAAGTGACAGAAATATAAAGGATACAACAAAAAAAAGGAGAAAAAGAACAGATAAAGAACAATGATCAGAAGCACTGTGCTAGTCACTCATCAGAAGTAGGTCTGTGAGTCAATATTCTCTCCCAACTAGATGTTGCTGTGATTCTCCAAAGATATTACAATGTATCCAACCAATATCAATAACATAATGCAGAAATAAAAAGTTGCATTATATTGGTTTTTAGTTTTATTTTTCTATTTAACTGTTTATCTAGTTGTACAACAAAGGGATTTTTATTCTCTTAGGATATAACAGCTATTGAATCTTGGATGTTACACAGGTGTTCATTGTTCTATTCTTTCAACCTTTTTCTGTTTGAAGATTTTTATAACAAATTGGGGGAGAAGAAAAATGTGAAAAAGAGAAAAAGAATTAACAGCTATGTATATCTTTAAAATAGTTCTGGAAATAGCAAAAATATAATGGGATCTAGAATATGTCATATTCTAGTTTTCTTATTTAGAACACTGATTATTTTCACATTTCTATCTAGAGGTAGTCAACAAGTATATTTATTGATTTCATTTGAATATTTCTTTGCCACTTTTGCCAATAAACCACAATAGCACTCTACTTTTTTTTTTGCTTTTTTTTTTTTTAAAGATTTTTATTTATTTTGACAGAGAAACACAGCTAGAGAGGGGAACACAAGCAGGGGGAGTGAGAAAGGGAGAAGCAGGCTTCCCGCCGAGCAGGGAGCCCGATGTGGGACTCGATCCCAGCTCTCCGGGATCATGTCCTGAGCCGAAGGCAGTCGCTTAACCAACTGAGCCACCCAGGCACCCCAGCACTCTACTTTTAATTCTCAATAAGTAAAGTAAGTTTTAATTCATCATTGATAAACAAATCCTTTAGAAATTTTCGTAAAATAAAACAAAGTTATTTTTTAACTTAGGTAAATCATCTACAACAACCAAAACAGAAAGATTTTGCTTTATTAAAAGCAATCTAGGGATAAAAATAAATAAACTAATAAGTAGCTATCTTTCTTGGGATGCTATAACAAATATAGAGTAGCCTGAATGATTTATAAAGAACAGAAATGTATTTTCACAGTGCTGGGGGCTGGCTGGGTTCTACTGAGAAGCCTCTACCAGGTTACAGATTGCTGACTTCTTGTGTATCCTCACATTGCAGAAAGAGCTCTCTGGAGTGCCTTGTATGAGGGCACTAATACCATTTATAAAGGGTTCATCCTCACAATCTGATTAACTTGCAAATGTCCACCTCCTAACTTCATCATGTTAGGGTTTAAGATTACAACATACATATTTTGAGGGGACACAAACATTCAGTCCATGACAAGTGCCAAGTAAATTTTTTCTTCAATAAACATAGATCTAATAAACCTAGATCCAGTAAATATAGACCCAACCTGGCTAATCTTGTCAGAAGTGTGTGTGTGTGTGTGTGTGTGTGTGTGTGTGTAATATATATATTTGATTTTATTTATTTGACAGAGAGAAACTCAGCTAGAGAGGGAACACAAGCAGGGGGAGTGAGAGAGGGAGAAGCAGGCCTCCTGTGGAGAAGGGAGCCCCATGCGGGGTTCCATCCTGGGACTCTGGGATTATGGCCCAAACTGAAGGGAGATGCTCAACAACTGAGCCACCCAGGTGCCCCTTGTCAGAAGTATATTTACGGAACTTTTTGTTTGATGGAATATTATATAACCATGAAAATGAGAGCTCCTCACATGTATATAATAATAAAGTTAATAATATTTCAATAAGAGAAATGCATTTTATAAAAATAGATACACCACTTATGTTGCTCAATAGTTATGCTATGGTAATCTTAATTTATGACATTAAATATAAAGAAATCCAGAAAACTATTCCATGTTTATAGTATCAGAGTCTGAGAATTAATTTGTAATACACTCACTTAATGTTTAGCCAAAAGCTTTCTGTCCCTTCATCCCATAGATCTTAACTGTGCTCCTGGGAAGAGCTTTCGTATTTCCACCCAAAGCCTTAGTTTCACTTTCGTATCTGCCAGAGGAGCAATAGTCAGTTCTGCATAGGACCAAGAAAAGGCAAAGTATCAGTGATTAATAGGTAAATAATGAAATTTTAGATCCAATTAACTCAGGTTTATTACTAGTTACTTCAGTTTATTTTTTCCCTCTTCAAAGATAAGCTTTATTTTTTGTTCCCCTTTCATTTCTGTCGATAGATTTCCCTATCCTCCCTCAAATTTCTTCTGCCTGTTATTGATCTTCACACCTATCTGAATACACAATTTGCCTTTATTTCCCTGCATTCTCCTCTACACTGTTTCATCCACTTCGCATTGTGTGTTCCCTTTTCTTTTCCCATTTCCCAAACTTAACTATCATTTGCTAAATGTTAAAAATCATTGGTCAAAGGCAAAAATAAATCTAGCTAGGAGTTTTAACTCTACAATATCAAACACCTGATTTTCTTGATTTATTTTTTGAAAGGTAAGAAATAGAAACATAAACATTACAGTTTAAGGATATATTTGAAGAGATAGTAATTTTGTTTTCAATTTACTTAAAATCCCAAATATGGTTCCTTTTTTGGTTTGTTTTGGCAGGGGGAGGCTTGCATTTCCAGTTATTGACTTATTCTTGTTTAAAAGAAATACCACCCAGCTTCCATTAGGCAATTCCCTACTTCCCTTGGCGGATCTTTATACATAGTTTCCATTTAATCATAAGTCTTAACAAATGAGTATGTCTAAAGTGGCCTACAGTTATGGGCATTATATGTTCAATGTAAAATATTGCAAAAATATAGAAGAGCAAAAAGTGAAAATTAAAAATTGCTTGCAGTCCTACCTTGCAAAAATTCCAAAAATTTTACACATAAGCTCACACTTACACACACTCACCATACCTACACAGCATATATCAAAATTTAAAAGAAAATGCACACGAGAATGCCTCTCTCTCCCCCCTTCTGTCAAGCTGGAAAACAAATATGTCTACTTCCAGATCCTCTCCCTTCTGGTTGACAGCAATGTTCTTGGAGTAACAGGATGGAGGGAGCCTGAATCTGAATAATCACACGGAGCAGAGCCATTCTACGGACTTTGACCTCAATATTAAATTGGAGAGATATAAATTTTCCTCTTCTCTAAGTTATGGCATATAGGGCTATCTTTGTTAGAGAGCAATTCTGTCTAATACATTGCTCTAATGGCCAAAACTTATGGTAAATATTCTAGGAATTCAGAGAAGAGAGAGTGATGTATTGGCTTGAGTCATATTGAAGGCTTAAGAGAAAACACAATGCTTAAACAAAATAAACATAATAGAGTTTCAAATTCAAAATGGCAGCTGAGCACAGGCATTTGCCTCTCTTCCTTCAGGAAAGCACATTAGAATGTCAGTGAAGGAATATAAAATGAAACAAATGGGAGATTTCATTTTCTAGATGACAAAAGCAAACAGAAATATTTGGTCAGGAGATGAGGCAGAAAAAGACACAGTCCAGAAGATGTAGCAGAAGGAGCCACAGGGGAGATGGCAGCCAACTTCCCTGTCAAAACTCTAGAGGATTCTATGCATAAGGATTTCTCAACCTCAGCGCTACTGAGAGTTAGGGCCAAATAATTCTTTGTTGTGAGGGGCTGTTCTGCACAATGCAGGATGCCAGAAGCACTACTCTTTCCCGCAACCCCAATGACCAAAAATGTCTCTAGACTTTGCCAAATGCTCCCAGAAGGCAAAACTGCCCTGGTTGAGAACTACTGTTCTATATTATTCATTCTCCAAATATTTATTGAATACGGTTTGTATGCCAGGCTCTGGTCTAGGTACTAGAGATACAGATGTGAACTAAATCATCCAAAAAAATTTAAGATTCTATTTATTTATTTTTCTGAAAGAGAGAGAGCAAGCGTGAGGGGGGCGGGGCTGAAGGGGGAGGGGGAAGAGAGAGAGAGAGAGAGAGAGAGAGAGAGAGAGAGAGAGAGAGAATTCCAAGAAGACGGCACTGAGCATGGAGCCCAACATGGGGCTCAATCTCATAACCCATGAGATCATGACCTGTACTGAAACTGAGTCTGACACTTAACCAATGGAGCCTCCCAGGAGTCCCCTCCCCCTAAATTCTTATCCTTTCTTTTCTAGTGAGACTAGTAGGTAACAAACTAAATGAGCAAAGGATATAATTTGTCAAGCACTATGGAGATAATCGAGAAAAAAATAGAAGACACTGAGGGGAAAGGGAAAAGCAAGATAGAAAACATGCATTTCCAGAGCAGCTGTGCCAGCTGGCTTTCAAACCCCTTTCCTTGTTTCATATTTTGGAGATACCAAGTGCTGGGTTTTGCCTTTGGAAAACTACTGGAGAGATATTTGCTAAACAGTGCGAACAGGCTGCAGGGAAGATTGTGGATGTTGGCAATGGACCTGACAGGATTCTGAGCCATACGCTAATGAAACTCAGAGACCAGAATGGGCATAGGGCCATCAGTGAGGGTTAAGAGGCAGAAGAATGAGGTGGTAAATGGTTAAATGATACAGGGGGAAAAATGGCTGCAACAGCTTAGGGATCTGACATTGGGTGGTTAAAATGGAAGTAGATTTAGCTGAACCCACTGACTATTAAATAGTGAACATATATACTTAACTTATTTTTAACTCATTTTCTCCATCAGACATTCAGCAATGGTGTTTTCTAAGGCTGTGTGAAATGAAATTTTCTTTCAGTTTATTTTATACGATTGCATTATGATGTTGAGTAGGACAGACAGTTGAATACCATTAACTAAGCTTTGCTAATATTATTGTAGAAAAATGAATGAAGAGCCTTTTCTTGAATAAAATCTTCAGTCAAAAATTCACACTTTAAGACACATGGAAACCAAACACTTAGAAATATTTACTGATATCTAGTGGGCTCATTTTATTTTCTCTGAAGAACACATGGAATTGTTGGTACAGTCCTAACAGCTTGAAGCTACAAGTGCAGACAAGGGAATGGGAAGCTGAGATAGTAAGCTTTTTGCCCTTACTTAAAGGTTTTATTTTATATAATATTTTGACATTTTCCCACCACAGCCATTACCACAAAGTCATCTCTTTGTGATTTCCAATATGTGGTAAGATATTTGCTTACAACTATTTGTTATGAGACAAACAGGATGAATGAACTATGCTTACAAAAAGTTGATTATTTGGGGGGTACCCATGTTTCCTTATCTAAATATCCTCTTCTATTTGCTATCTGATAAGGTCACTTTCCTTGATGGAGATTTAGGGGTGGTGGTGCATGTATGTGTAAGGGAGGAGGAGGGCATTCTTTAAAAACAAAATCAATGAAGTCAGTTGTCAAGAAAAAAAAAAAAAAAAAAAGTGAAATACCACAAGCAGAACCCCACTCCTCCAATATGGTTTAATAATTTCTGACTACATTTTTTTTCCTACTAAGTCAAGTTGGTAGAATCAATTTCTGCACTGTCATATACAATTAGAAGAAACTTGTCAACCCACCTTTTCTCAGTGATAACCAGGTAAGTCAGAATTATTACTGTTCTGTAAACATTTGATCATCCTTGCTTCTTTGCTCATTCTACACTCCAGCACTACCCTGCTTCTATCCCTATTCTAATGGCCTCCCTTCTACTCCTGTCTATCCAAATCTTTCTTTCTGTCAATTTTCCTTACTTTCTCCTTAAAGCCTTTCATGAAAAATTTACCCTAAAATATTTTCTTCCTTCTCTTATCTCTCCAGGGCTTATGTTTTATCTCTACTAATTTTGGTGGTGCCAAATTATATGCTATTTTGAGATTGCCATCTAATTGTTGTGAAAGGTTAGATATCTTTGGGTCCGAAATACAAAATCCAATATCCAAAAGATATTAGATACCTTTTTTTCCCTAGCTTATGGTCAAAGGCAAAAGGATCCACTATTTTTGGTATACACATTGGCATCTGATATTCTGATGCGCTTATGAAAGAAATTTTACTAAACTGTCCTCTAGGACAGACACTCTAAGGATAGACACAGAGCCAACATTCTAAGCTTTGAGTAGTTTATATTGATGATGTAGCTCTTTCCCTTTAAAACAACAACAACAACAACAATAACAACAACCTTGTATTTTCCCTTTTTGAACATTTAAAGAGAAAATATTTCTTCATCAGTCCCTTCTACTTGTCAGCATCACTCATTAACTCATTAATTCATTAACTTGCCATTCGTACTCTTCTTGAGTGTGATGCTCACCTGCAGCAACCAGAAGTTGAGTGGGACCTCTGAGTGCTCCTGACCCCCCTTTATGTAGTATATAGTTATCTAGATTGTTGTGTAAACAA
The DNA here is from genome assembly GCA_004023965.1 of Spilogale gracilis. Taxonomy (NCBI): domain Eukaryota; kingdom Metazoa; phylum Chordata; class Mammalia; order Carnivora; family Mephitidae; genus Spilogale; species Spilogale gracilis. The sequence continues at coordinate 45,278 of PITA01002563.1, read as the reverse complement.
GGGATATTTAGACTTATATAACGGGAAGCTAAATGGCCATGATCAAATTGGGATGATAAAAGGATAATTGGCCTACCCAAACTGCCTTTAAATATGAGCTGATTATCGTTGACTTCTTGCCAGAGTGTTTTCACACAAAGTTTCGCTGGTTAGTTAGTGTTGACAGTGAAAAGAACACTTTAATGCTAGATGAATAAGAACATACAAGTTGTGTTGATCTTATTTGTGTTGGCAGTTCTGCAATAGACTGCTTGGGGTACATTACTATAAAAGAATAGGGGGCCATGTGGGTCTGAATCACACCATGATACCTCATAAACCTGTAGATGATGAAAATTGCTTCTTTGAGCTATGTCATTTTTCTTGTTGGGAATGGTGTTTGCCCACACTAGATGCTGTTATCAAGGAAAATTATTCTACCCAGGGTCTAAGTTCATCTAATAGCTATTGGCTGCTCACTCTGTGCCAAGAACTCTGCTAGGTGCAAGAGATAAAATGGCGATCACAAACATGATCCCTGCCCCTGTGACTCTTAGTGGGATTCTAGTGGAAAGAACCAATCGAGTATAGAATTGTAACTGTCATGAATGGTCTAAAGGAGAAGTGCAAGAGGTAGCAAGAGTTTCTTTCTCCCTCAGTGACAAAACATGCCATCTTCATTAGGTGACAGTGAAGCACCTGGATATGGCCCAACACGGAGATATTTTTGGAGAAACAGAGACTGAGGCAATGCCAACAAGTTCAAGCCCCTAAGGCAGTTACAGTGGCTAAACGGCTAGTATCAGGAAAGGCCATGCCAGACCCCTATGAGAAAAGAAGGTGATTCTAGCCAAGTGGTCTGGGGCCAGTAGAGACATTCACAGCATCTGGTCCCCGAGAGAAAAACCATACAGGAATGTACTGAGACCAGACATATCTATTGGAGTTGTGAGTACAACCTGCTCATAGCTCTATGAGATGATGCAATGTCAGGGCATATAGTTCAAGAACTTTGGTGAATACCAAGGAAAGACCTACAAGATGAGGAAATAAGTCATAATTCAAGAGAGCCATGAGGAAATATCAGGTCAGGTAGCCATGATATAACTTGTAGAGTCCATGACAGACAAAGCCTCCAACACTCTTTGAGGTACTCATGTGCAGGGCTATTTGTCAGCAAATGGAACTCAAAGAATTGACCCTCTGAAATGAACAGGACATCCACTGAAGAATATCTTTGGATAACTAATTCACAGACCTGAGATGAGGGGTTATTTTATAATGTCCCTAAGATTGGATAATTCTGTTCTAGAGCACAAGTAACTCCTAACTAGATAGAAAGAAAAGTATATGCACAGGAATTGAGCGGCAGGAAAGGTAATAACACCTACCTCATTCTCAATGCTTCATAAATAAAGTATCTTTAGTGGTTCTCAGATCTTAAGCAGCATTGGAAGCATCTGGGGAGGATGTTAAACATATTGATTCATGACTTCACTATTTCCCACTGAATCAAGGTCTCCAAGATGAGGTTTGTATATACTAAATATGCTCTTCAAGAAACTCTGCACAAAATGTTTGGGAACCACTCCATTATGTCCTTGAATACTCATGACCAACTACAGATGGAGATACCCAGGCTGAGAGAAGTTAAGCATCTTCTGGATGCCCCATTATAGCAACTGGAGTTCCTCTGATTTAGGAATAGCAGTCACTCAAATAGACCTGTTCTGCCTTTCCCACATCCAGAGAAGCACTCAATTTTCCAACAGAGTACAAACGGAAGGGAAGACTTGGATTCTTTCCTGCATGCACAGGGAGCCCACTGGGTGGCCATAAAATAATATATATATTTATATATAATATATATATATAATTTATAATATATAAATTATATATATGTATATATATATATATATATAAAATTAGAGGACATGAACCATTGTTAGTTGCTCTGAACCTTGTTGAGTAACAGCAAAAGACCACAACAACAGTCATTTTCCAGTGATGCTCTGGTGTTAAATCAGCGCCTCCCAATCTTTGATGAGCATTGGAATCACCAAGGATCTTGAAAAACACTGATGCTTGGCTCCCACACCTAAAAATTCTGGTTGAGTTGGTATGAGACAACCTGAGCATCTGGGATTTTTAGAGTTCCCCAGGTTTTTCTAATGTGCAACAAAGTTTGGGAGGCATTATAGTAAGTGAAAACTACTGATGGAAAAAGTGAACAAACAAAACTACTGGTAGTGTTATGGGTCTACTCTGAGTAAGTAGATAAGTACTCTACTTATTGGGAACTTGAGGTGACTTTATAGGGGCTGTTGGTCATCTTGTGGTCATTAATGAGACTTACACATGACCCTTCTCTGGTGTCACAGGCCAGGCCATTAAGAGTCAACCACAATACGCTCATAGCTGCACTCACTAGCTTTCCTCCCTAGGTTCTTCTTGCCTACTGCTGCCTGGTCCCTCTCATTACCTGTCGCCTGCCACCTGATGTGTCCTTATCTAGAGCCTTTCTGTTCTAAACCATGTTCTTTTCCCTTGGTACAGAGTGATAATATCACCTAAGACCCAAACCAAGCTAATGTAACCTAGCATCTTGGAACACTGGGAGGTTAAATAGGTCTCCCAAGTTTCCATTTTTAAGAAACCTGTAGCTTCCTGGAAGGGACTGGGAAGTACACATTGAGGTCCATGGCTGGAGATGGACCCATTTCCATTGTGCTCCATTAACAGCTATTTCCAATATAGCACCTGTGGTTTCAATGTAAAGCATGTCCCAGACACATTAAAAATTCAAAGGGCAGAGTTAACTTTAGGGGATCTCCAAAGAGTTGTAACCCGGCAGAAAACCTGACAATGTAAGTGTGAATGAAGGATCTGTCACTCTTGAAAAAAAAATACTCTCTCTACACTGAGGTAGATCAATACTGTTAGGTTTCCTGGAATCCGCTCTACTAGGGTAACAACATAAATGGCCATCAAGGAATTTCATGGTGCAGAAGTTCAAATAAATATAGGCAGACTGTAGTCAAGATATCATTTGATAATAACTGAGGCCTCTGAGTATAGTGGTCCTTCTTATCCACAGTTTTGCTATGGTTTCAGTTATCCGTGGTCAGTCACAGTCAGGAAATAGATGATCCTCTTTCTGATGTGTCATCAGAAGGTCGATAGTAGTCTGACACTACATCGCAATGCCTATGTCATTCACCTCACTTCATCTCATCACATAGGTATTTTATCATTACAAGAAGAAGGGTAAGATATTTTGAGGAAGAAAAACCACATTTGCATAACTTTCATTATAGTTATCATAATGATTGTTTTATTTTATTATTAGTTATAGTTGTTAACCTCTTACTGTGCTTAATTTACAAATTATTTACAAATTTACAAATTATATCACAGGATGTATGTATGCATGAGAAAAAATATAGTATTTATAAGGTTTGGCAATATTTGCAGTTTCAAGCATCCACTGGGGGTCTTGGAATAAGAAAGGGTACTTTCTTATACCCTTGGATAAGAAAGGGTACCCTATGCCCAAGGCTGGAACAGACTGGCAAACTTGGTTTGCACTAATAGAGTAGTGCTTACCCAAAAGGACTCCATCAAGATCACCGAGGGACATCCTGAGGACCAAATATGGCTTAGCCCAACTCTCTATAAGTACTGGCAAAGTAGGTATAAATTAGAACCCAAATACTTAAATTTTTAAAAATGTCTTCAGATGACTTTAATGTAAGGTCACTGCAATGACTTTGTGGCATTGACTAGCACCGCATCCCAGGAAAAATTCAAGACAGTATTCCTATCGTGATAATTCCAATAACATAGGGAAATAAGCCAGGAAAGACATTTCTGAGAAAGCAGACTACCCACTTTTACACAAGTTTTATCACATAAATACCTCTTATGTTGCTTAGTCACAACATGGCCTGAGCTGCTAGTCTAAGAACCTGGATCCAGAGTGTTCAATAGAACTTTCTGCAATCATGGAAATGTTCTTATTCTGCTCTGTCCAATATGGTAGCCACTAGCCACATGAGGTTATTGAGTGGTTAAAATGTGGTTGGTAAAAATAAGTAATTGGACTTTTCACTTTATTAATTAATTTTAACTTAAGTAGTCATTTGTAACTAGTGCCTACCATATTATACAGTGAAAAGATAACCCACCTTGAGTAGAAAGCATGCAGAGCTAAAGCTGAGTACTAGAGTAAATATGTCCTTCTATTAGACAATCCCCTGTCCTGGGATTTCCCATAGATGATAACTCCCCTTCCTGCTTAAGCAAAGAACATGAAACAAAAATCTGTTGTAAGTGACTCATTATTCACTCAGAACAGGGATTATTTCAAAATGATGGCCCATGAGCCTTATCTGGCCTATAGATATGTTTGCATTGGTTTGCATTTTTTTTTAAGTTTTAAAAATTAGTTTTCAATATTTGTAAAATTGATTTTGATTTTTTAAAAAGATTTTATTTATTTGACAGAGAGAGACACAGCTAGAGAGGGAACACAAGCAGGGGAAGTGAGAGAGGGAGAAGCAGGCTTCCTGCCAAGTGGGGAGCCTGATGTGGGGCTTGATCCCGGGACTCTGAGATCATGAGCTGAGACGAAGGCAGATGCTTAACAACTGAACCACCCAGGCACCTCAGTAAAATTGATTTTTAAAAAATCTCAATATCTATGTTCTTCAGAAAAATTAGACAGTGAGGTCACCTTGATTAATCCTTTATGGCAGTAAGGATCTGGAACCAAGTCAAAGGGACTCTTGAAATTCAGTGGCGACACTGCCCAGCCTACTGCACTCACATATGTGCCCTGTCTGGGTCCCTGGAAAGGCTGGCATTTGAGAGACCTAATCTACAAATCTTCCCCAGGTAGAAGCCCCAAATCTGTGAGTCTGGCAAACCTTGCAATTTTATCTCTGCTACTCTCATCTTTAATACTCAACAAAGAAAAGAATGGCCTCAATACAAAGACCTTCTATTCAAGGTAGGATTTCTTCAAAGTTCTTCAAAAGCAAACATGTATGTGCACACATGCAAAGGATTTCAAAGTTAAGTATATCAGAAGGAGTATGAGTCTAGGTCAAGGCTGCTAATTTCAAAAAATCCTGAAGTGATATTTACTGGTTTGAGCTTGTTACTTAGTCATGCCTTGATTTCTAGATTTGCAAAATGCTGGGATAAAGAGCCTGGAATAGGGCTTGGCACATCACAAGTGCTCAGTATATGTTAGCTATGGTTGTTCTAGGCTTTCAATGGTATCTATCATCTATCTATCATCTATCTATCTATCTATCATCTATCCTCTATCTATCTATCAGTCTATCATCTATCTATCTTCTATCCATTCATCAGGTATGGAAACCACCCTTCCATGGAGAAAGAATGAAAATAACTCTTATCCATAGTACCATACAGAGACATGGGCAGGTTTTCACTCTTCAATCAATTCTAAACTCTAGGAGAAATCTCAGTTTGCTTGTATATGGTAGTAAGCAGTCCCAAGAAACCAGTTATTAGTGACTCATCAAAAGCACCCTGCTTTGCCAGGGCGCCAGCAGCACAGCCTGGGATGAGTTCTCAATAACACATACACAAATGTGTGCACAGTTTTCGTTCCTGCTGGTACACAGAAACACAGAGAGAAAACAACTTTGCCTTCACAAAGGAAGACAACAGCTAAATGTGCTCCAAATCCACCATTTGTCTTACCCAGACATGTCTCTTCCAACAGCATCTTTGAGCCACTGAACTTGACTGCAAGTTCAGAATAAAGCATTACATTGTTAAAACCAAGATGACTCTAAGAATTCAGTTTTTCCTTGCAGATTTACATTTTGAAAAGTACATTGTGTTTGAACCCAACCCAAATTATCTGCCACCACTCATGTGATGAAACACTAGGCAACGTCCTTCCCTCAGCAAAAATCTTTCTTTCCTCTGAATAGATTAAGCTTTTAATTCATATGAAGTTAGGCAGTTCTTTAATAATCCTTCAAAGAGTGCTTCAGGCCAACCCAGAGACTGCCATAGATGGTTGATTTTTCTTATGACTCTCATCCGGATGAATCCATGTTTGGGTGGTAAGAATGTAGGGCTGTCGATCACCAGCTCACCTGCCGCAGGTTCAACTCTGACCATCCAAATTTGTCCCCTCCATCCAGCATCTACCTAACACAACACCAGTTATCAGCACACAGACTACACTCCTCGAGTCAAGAACTATATTCAGTCTTGATTTTCTTTTTTTTCCTCCCAATCACATCTGTTTTCTGGTAGAAAGTGATTATACACTCTAGGCACTAGAATCATAGACAAATTAAACAAAGCAAAAGAACACCATCCCTACTGAGTTCATCCTTAATTTGTATTCAGAAATAATCCCAATCCTACCTTAAATAGTTATCCTCAGGGCATCTGGGTGTCTCAGTGGGTTTAGCGACCCACTCTTGGTTTTGATTCAGGTCATGACCTCAACGTCCTGAGATCCAGCCCTGCATTGGTCTCTATGCTCAGTGGGGAGTCAGCTTGAGATTCTCTCTCCCTCCCCCCTTCCCCTCCCTCTACTCCTCTCTCCCTGTCTCTAAAATAAATAAATAAATGAATGAATGAATGAATGAATAAATAAATAAATAAAATCTTTAGGAAGAAAAATTATCCTCAACATCTTAATTAAAATGCATTAACTCACTTAAACTCTTTTACCAACTAGAATATCTACTGTATATTTAATTTTATACATACCTATACACACGTCTTTGCTAATGATAATAGCAATACAACTCCTAACCACAGTAGTGATTTAGCACAGGTAATATTTGCATAGCATGTCACAAGCACACTCACATACTTTCTCTTAGGTATTTCTCAAAAGAGACCTATGAGGCAGACAGGATAAATGGGAAAACATTTTTTAAGCCTCAATATGATCCATACATTGTGACAGGGTTTTCTGCATACTATCTCTTTAAGAGTAACAGTTCTAGAATGAGGTGAGGGAGGCACCTGGAATATAGAATAAAGGAGGTGTTCACCCACTGAGTCATTCAATTGCAGGGTTGGCACCTGAGAATTGCTCCTTAACTGGCATATCTTAGACACCCTGCTTGCCTCACCTGAGTCCTGGCCCTTTCCAACCTCCTTGTCAGCTATACATAATTTTCCTCCTTCAAAGATCCACAGGCTAGTACTCAGAGATCTTTAGCACCGTGCCAAAGGCCTCCAGTTAGTAAACCTTCTGATCCCACTCTGGTGTTATTTTTTACACTTAAGGGCCCATGGCCCAAAGCCATTGCCAAATGAAACCACACTTAACGAATTGCATAGGAAATTACTTGGCTCCTTCTACCTTCACTTAAAATTCAGTGTAGATAGCCAAAGAAAAATCTCCATTTAATCATTGTTATCACTGTTTGTAAAATGAGAATGCTGTTTATTTTGAGCTTTGTTGGTTTCTTTAAAATCCTGCAATTAGCATATCCTAATTATGTATACTGTTGGGTTTTTTTTTTTTCATCAATAATTTTGGTTTGTTTGGAGAATGTAATGATGTGGATGGACTACCCCAGAAGTAGCATAAAGTGAATGTGTATCCTACGGTCATTCTCATTTTTATACAATTCAAAATTCTCTGTCCCCTAGCTTTGATGGCAGTTACAGAAATTCACTAGAAACTCTTGGGCCCATTCCTTTAGCATTCTCCAAAATAAAATCCTCAGGTTAATACTTACCCAGGTCCAAAGTCACTAAAACAAAAAGCTTCAAGCTTAAAACAACTTCATTGTAAAGGGCTGTATACTTTATTTCTTCCTAGTGGCTTTAAATCTACTCACAGCAGTCTCAGACAGAATTTATGGGAATACAATGATATGCCAATTAACTACAGTCTACCAGTTCCTAATTCTACATCAACAGAATGTCTTCATTATTAATGGAAATCCCTGCCATGCTCACAGAGAAACAAGAAGGCAAACTGGAAAAAAAAAAGAAGAAGAAGAAGAAGAAGAAGAAATGAAAAGAAAACAACCCACTCTTAATTATAGTTATAACTATTCTTATAGATGAACAATTCCTCACCTTGAACTTCAAGTTTGTGGATCAAATTCTCTGCTAGGGGAAGCTGCTCATGCAGTTAGGGCAAGTCACCTAGGAGAAAATCCACAGGCCTATCTACAAAGCACACAGCTGGGAAACATGTCTAATTATATATTTGTTCTTACTGTCCCTTCCCTGTGGCTTAAACACCCACTTGCCATTAAACATATCTGATGAGGAACAGAATGAAAGGCTGTTGAATCTGGGGGCTGTGACTTCAGCACAATGAACTCCAATGAGATCTATGTTTGGCCCCTGGGAAGTCTTCTAATCCCATCATCAAGAGCTACGCGAAGACAGGAACAGGGATTTTGTTAAGACCCAGGCCAGGGTATTCAGTTCAAGAAACTAAAAGAAAGAATTTTATCAGAGATTATCTAAGCCCTGGATTGATGTCTTTGAACACGTATATTTAGGGTTTTTTTAAGAGTATATAGTATGGGAGGTGACCAGCTGATCTCCAAAAAAACCACAGAGAGAGACTTGGAATGTGGTATGCCCAATGAGACCTTTCAGTTCCTCTGCTGAATCTGTTCTCACTTTGCACAGTTTCAACTGTCACAGAAACTGGGGGTCTTTCTTTTGAGAAGAAAATCTTAAAGCTCCAAGGTGACCTTAAATCTTAAAAATAGGGAAGACACCTAGGTTAATTTGCCTTGGCAAGCAGTATGATGCTAGGCATTGTTACTGTTATCAGCCTGGATGCCAATAAAGACAAAAGGGGATGAATATCCTGCTCATGCAGTCATTACCATATTAACTTCAGACTGTGGGCGCTTGGACATACTCCAGAAAAGTATCATTCCAACATGTTGATAGCAGTCCCTACACCATGCCTACTTTCTGCGGATATTTTCCCCAATCTAAACACTTTACAGAATTATAAGATAGGTTCTTCTCCTGAGATTCATATGGAACTTGATTTACTCCTACCCCATTTGGGGTTTTACCTATAAAACTTCTTTATACCACCAAATGCAATCTATGTTAACTGACAAAATAGATCATTCCTATCCAATGAGCTGTTTGTTTGTTTGTTTATTTATTACATTATTTTATATTTTCAGTGTTCCGAGATTCATTGTTTATGCTCCACACCCAGTGCTCCATGCAGTACCTGCCCTCAATACCCCAGAAACAAACTCTTAGAAGAGGGGGGTAGTGAGCCCGGTGGTAGGTATTGAGGGCAATGAACTGTTTAAAGGCATATTTGCCTCTATGTCACTAATCATTCTACTACTGTAAGCTTTTTTCAGTCCTCATTTCAACAGATAGAATGATTGGGGGGAACCTGGGTGGCTTAGTCAGTTAGGCGTCTGCCTTCAGGTCAGGTCATGATCACAGGGTCCTGGGATTGAGTGCCGCATCAGGCTTCCTGCATGGGGGAAAACCTGCTTCTCCCATTCCATTCAGCTCCCTCTGCTTGTTCTTTCTTTCTCTCTCTCTCTCTCTCTCTCTCTCTCTCTCTCTCTCTCTCTAACATTAAGTAAATAAAATCATGAAAAAAAAAAGGATTGGGTTGCTTCTTTCTATCACTTCCCCTAACTCCAACACAATGGCCTCTTCTGCATTGTACACAGTTCCAGGCCTCTTCTCAATTTTACCTCAAAAGGCCTTTGCAGGTTAGCCCTGGGCAATCATGTAGAGGTGGTTCAGATAATAGAACTATTGTGAATATCCACACCCCCACAGTCTTTAATCCCTGCCTCTAAGAGTGTCCCTCTCCCATCTAGTACAAACCAGAAAGAAGACAAAAGAAGATCAAGCTTCTCTAAGGACCGAACATTTAATTCTTCCAGCCCATTTTAAATTGCTTTACAAACCAAGGTCACTTGACACCTCACTGATTTTAGAGGTAAATCTACATCTCTTTCTCTTTCCCAAACTAGAGCTAAGAATTATTTTGAATTCAGTACTTATATACTGGTTTCCCTTAAATTGTGTTGATTGTATTTCTTAGCAAACTATAATACATAGAAACTGCTTCCACATGAAAGACCTCTCAAAATTGTCTCATGGAAAACCTCAGACTCATTAAAACAAGACAACAAATTTCAAATGAGACTTTAACTTTCTATCTGCCTCAGTTTCCTTATTAATCTGGCCATTTGCAACATGGGTGAATCTAGAGAGCATAACACTAAGTGAAGTAATCAGAGAAAGACAAATGCCAGATGGTTTCACCCATATGTGGAATTTAAGAAACAGAACAAAGAAAAAAAGAAAACAAAGAAGAAGACCTGTTAATACCGAGAACAAACTGATGGCTACCAGAGGGGAGGGGATGGGGGGTGGAGCAGATAAGTGAAGGGTATTAAGAGTACACTTCTCGCGAGGAGCACTAATGTATGGGATTAAATCTTTATGTTTTACATCTAAGCTAATATACATATAATTATGCTTGAATAAAAATTTTTAATAAAAACATTTTTCAATTAAAAAACATGGGGAAAAAAATCCCCACATCCTGACAGGGTGTTGGTGAGGATTACACTCACTTAGCCCAGTGCCTGGCACATAGTAAATAATAAATACTGACTCTTATTCTGTATAAAATGCTTCAGTGCCAAGCTTGTGATAGGTTCTTAATAAATGGTAGCTATTATATTATCCTAATCAGCCACGAACTAGAAAGGAATGGAAATATTTCTCATATAATGTTACAAGAACACGTGGAAACTTCTTTCCTCCTGCCAACTCTCCTTCTTTCCTTTGCTCCCAGTCCCTTCTCTGCTTCCTTCTTCCCTTGTCTCCTTTTTTTGTTTTCGTACCAAACATGCTAGAGATGGAGAAAAAGGAGAAAGGGAATGGGAGCACATACCACTTAGGTCTAAAAAAGAAGAATTATTGGAACATAACTTGGCTTTCGCTTAGAAGTACGAAATTGCCAACACGGAGCCGAAGGAAATTTACAGTATTTTCCCAGTGGTTGGTATTTAATTAGCGCTCCGCTATTGTCAGCTGGATTCGCTGTCACGGGGATAAATCATTTGCAAGCGATTTTGGAGGCTCTTCCTGTCGCCACCACCATTTCATCAATCTTCTCATCGGCTTTGTCATTACAGATCTCAGTGATTTCTCACCTTTTCAGGAACTCTGCATGAATTTGATCTCAAGAAGCATTTGGCCACTACCATCTCAGCTATTAAATGTCAGATTCAGACATCTCAACCTGCGTGGCAAGACACCGCATTCTGGCAGCGATGAACCCATTACCTCGTCTCCCCCTCATAAAGCTTGCTCTCCAGGCACCTGCAATTGTGTGATACTAGTTCTCCCGAGAGTCTCATTTTATCATGGGTGTCTCTGAAAAGAATGTCTCTGAAAAGAATTCCAGCTACAGGAATGTCCAGACTTTTGATAGTTTGTACATGTGCATTATGCAAATAGTGTCTGCCTGTCTTTTCTGGGTAAAGTGGGCAGCTGGCTCCAATGAGAAAATACAGCTAAGCAACCGGCTCCATTAGCATTTTTCAGGTGTTGATCTGTTAGGATCAATGAATTCGTCAAAAATTGTATTTTCTACTCTTTAAAAATTGTCACACTGAGCTTGCTTCACCCCTGCTAATGAGTCACAGGAGAGCAGGAAGGCCAATGGATGCCGCCCATGTGACTGTCAGGCTGTTTGCTGTAAACTCTAGTCTGTGCAGGCAGTTTGTCCTCTCTGCACTAGGCTGTGGTGGCCTGAGGCGCCTCTGCACTAGGCCGTGGTGGCCTGAGGCGTCTCTGCACTAGGCCATGGTGGCCTGAGGTGTCTCTGCACTAGGCCGTGGTGGCCTGAGGCGCCTCTGCACTAGGCCGTGGTGGTGGTCAGTGAGACTGGAGGGTAGTCAGCAAGGGAGAAAGAGTATGGCCACCACACAGATCTTTTCTGGCCATCATGGATCCATTTAGCTGCTAAGTGGAGGAGCCTTTAGATCCTTCTCAGAATATGTATCAGGATTTGAAATAAATAAAAATACAAAAGATTATAAAGGAAATGATTGTATTGAGATAACAATTGTGCAGAATCAATGTGTGCTATGGTAATGCATGTGTTTCTTTACTGATGCATTAAGACAAGATTTAGTGATGGTCTGGAGTTACAGTGAGCATCAGTAGTGCTTTTATGATCTCTACAGCTCCAGCATGACAGGAAATATCTGTGATATCTATGGATGACAGGGTCACGGGAACCGCTCGCACCGCCGTGGTCTGTGGCTCCAGTCATGATGGGAGTGCTCAGTTGCAATTGGAGTTTCATGAAGATAACTGTACTTTCTTCCCCTAAGTTCACAAACTCCCTGAGACCTCTTAAGAGTTTGTGACTACCAGTCAAGGGTCCAGCTTGTAGGGAAAGCATTTGGATTCTACTCCCAGGGGAATGGAAGCCCCAGGTGGAGCTTACACACTCCAGGGTAGTTGTCTGTGTGAATCAGGAGGCACCCAGGGTCTCCCCTGTCTGCTTCCTCCACCGAGCGAACACAGTGCTCTGGGTACTTCTGTCCTGGCATTCACTACTTTACCGTGTGGTAACGCTGTGCGTTGTTCCTTCCCATAGAGTGTAAAGATAAGAACTAACCATCCAGCATCTCTGTATCAATAGTGCACAAGACCTGAGACATACCAGCCATTGGGCGTTTGTTAAATAAATTAATCAAGACACAGATGCTCCTGAAAGAACTGCACATGAATCCATAAGACCAAATTTTTCCAAAGAACATCTTTTCCTTTCTGGAAGGAATTGTGTGTGGAAAACACTTTAAAAATATTATTCTTAGACTTTAGAAGAGGAAATGGAAATATTGATGCCACCACAGAAGTTAAAAGTAGATTGAGGGGCAGCTGGGTGGCTCAGTCAGTTAAGTGTCCAACTCTTGATTTCAGCTCAGGTCATGATCTCAGGGTCCTGGGATCCAGTGGGGAGTCTGTCTGAGGACTGTTTCTCTCTTCCTCTCCCTCTGCCCCTCCCCCTGCTTGTGTTTCTTCTCTCCTTCCAAAATAAATAAACAGATCTTTAAAAAATAAATACAATTAGATAGATTGGAAAAAAAAAAAAAGACCATGTAGCTACCTAAAGACCAAGTATCCCTTATGTTTAAAATTACAGAAGCCTCTGCAAGGAAAGAAAAGGCCAGGTAGGCAGAGATTAAGCGTTGTACAGACCAGCTATAGATCAACAGGTTAAAATTCAGGCAAGATGAACTTCCAGTAATATGCATTGTCTCTAGTTTGTTCCCAGAATAAGCTTTCCATTTTAGACAAAACCTGACAGCAGCCTAAACCCAACACACAGCCGTCCATCCATAGAAGAAGGAATATGGTAGAATGTCCCCCAGTCCTGGGTCACATCTGGGACCTGGCTGGAGCTCTGCAGGCTAGGGCTGGTTTCTAGTCCCTATGCTTATTTGGGGTTGGGGATGGAGCTCAGAGCTTGAATCTTCATTTGGAATCTACTGAAATACAGATAATAACTTTTTTAGCATGCTTAAAATTTGACACCAAAAGGGTCTGTATGAAACAGATGTACTGGTTTCATGCATGCTCAGCTCCATCATTGTAACAAACAATGTAAAACATTAATTCAAAGTCAGTATCTTTTTAATAAGGCTTTCTATTTTCCTGGCCCCATGAATTAAACACGCGCGCGCACACACACACACACACACACACACACACACACTCACACCCCTTGGTTGTGTGAAATGACATATTCCAGTCCTTGCTTGAGTCATGCGGTGTTTAAAAAACACCACATTGAAAGCAGTGATACGTATATGTCTACATGGAGAAGGGCTGAAAGAAGTCATTGAAGATGCAGTATTTGAACAGACATGATAGGAGTAAGTAAAGGAATCTTTCATCTCAAGAAGCATGTGCTCCAAACAAAGGCAGAACTGATTCCTGAGAAACTGGAGCCATATCAGCGTTTACCTACCCTCAGGGAGATTTCAAATGGCCCTGACCATGTTTATAATTTGATATTATTCAGCAAATTAATCCACAGCAAGATCCAGGGTTCAGAAATGGTTGTTCTGAACCACCAGTTTGTTCACTTCTAACTGTAATCCCATGGAAGTCTTAGGAGACTATAAGAGGTACGGATTGGCTAATAAAAGTCCCATCTGTTAACTCTCTCATCCAATTCGTAATGAGTTTGGGCCTGACACTGTTCTGGGGGCAAGAAAACAAAAGTTGACCAAAGTGGGATTCATAAATACCTTGGTTTCACAGGAAAATTAATAAGTGACTATGTAAGTCATGTGAGCAACAGCATGGGAGATCCATGTAACCAGGGCCGAAGAAATTGGAATTAGGCTATCATGTGATTTGTAAGCACTGGAAAGATAACTCTGATATAGTAGTCTATTTGCATTATAAGGGGAAAAATACAGGACACTTTTGAAGATCATGGTTATGAACTTGGAATCCTGAGTTAAAGTTCCAGTTCTGCCATTTTTTTGCTGTGTGGTCTTTAAAATTTTATTTACTTAATATTTCTAAGTCTCATTTTCCTCACTCATAAAATGGGAATGATTACAATGACTACTACATGGGATTATTGTATTAATTAAGTGAGGTCATCCAAGTGAGACAATGGCACAAAGAAAGCACTCAGTATCTCCAAAGGATAGGCCAAAGAAGTTTGCTTTCCTTTGTGATGGAGCAGTATGCCCCATGATTTTTGATCTTCAACAGTAGCCCGGTTGATTTCAGTATGTAGAAGTACAAAATGCAGTGTAGAACAGAGTTCGAATAAATCAATCTCTCTGTCAAACACACACACACCCCTATAACCTCTGCTATGCTCACTGTCAATGTTTCATATTTCCCTTAGTTCAAGGCTCTGTGCTGCTGGGTAAACCAATTGCTCTAAGAGATTCACAGGTACGATACAACTTATACCCTGTGCCTGCTGCAGCCCCCTTTTAGAATTTCTTCAATTACACCTTTAATAAATCTATGAATACATCCCAGGGTATACATTTATCCTCGACCTCTAAGGAAAACCATTTGTTGACTGTACTTAGAAAGTAGGGAATATGAATTTTCTTTTTCCTTTGCCTCCTGAACAGAACGTGACTACTGGGGGGGAGGGGGGCGGGGCTCATTCCCTGCTGGCAAATAGCCATTTCCTGCCTCTAGACAGAAAGGCTTAAAGAAATATAAGAAAGCAGTCAAACTCCTCTGTAGACGTCCAATAACTTATAAAGAAAAGAACGTTTTGATGAGTTAGTGCAAATGTAACGGGAACATATGGATCCTATTTCCCTTGAGTTTAAATTTGTAAGGAGAAAAACTTCTTTAAAAAATGAACTCTGTAGATGTCACTGAACCCAGGGGAAAAACATATGAGATGATTACTCAACTTAATACATTCCTAAGTTGCCCTGTGCTTAGCTGAAGCACAGTCAGGTCATTTGTAGCTCAATTTGGACTGTCAAACACATAGCCATCACGCTCTAATTGTTTTCAGAGTAAAATTCCGGACAGCAGAAGATGTTAAGGTGGTTAGTATTCTCAGCAATAAATTTTAGCGTGGTGGTACCAGTTCCCTAAGAAGATTAATTTTGCTAGTGGCAAGAGATTCTGGAAACATTGTGGGTGACACGTATCTCCATATCCGGGGCCAATCCACAAGTGAGTTGTTTAAACAGGCTCCCGTGAAGGAAAACAGGATACCAATCCGAAAATCACCTCTTGCAGCTATACTAAATGGTGTCCTCCTGCCCAGGGAGAACTAATTTGCTTCATGTGACAGAGCACTTTATTGTCAAAAGGTTTTTCAGGAATGAAATAATTTCACAAGATCCAAAAGATAAACCTGTTGGCTTTCTTTTACAATCTGACTATAATAATTACTCAAGTAATGATTCAGTTGTATATGCTGATAACTTTTACTAATTTATCAAATACACCTCATGCATGGATGCATCGGAACACATATCCAGAGACAATGATTACAGGACATTGGAAATAAATGAAAATATTTTTGAAAGAAAGAAACAGAACCCCACTGTGTACAAGGTATCACGGAAGACTGACTGGCAACTCCTATGGATGCTTCAAGTGAGTTGAGGTTACATGTTACAGGTAGACATCAACAAACTCATTATTTACCCATGTCAAAGGGAATTATAGAGGTGAAGAAATCAATGCTCACCAGTAGGAAGGCTTTGATGACCCTGCTGGAACCCTCTAGACAAGAGCAGCCCTTCAAGGCTCCTAATCCTTCATTGGAAGGTTGGTTATTGGTTGAGAGGGGGCATTTATTCTTAGTTCTCACTCGGTAGTGAGAACTTCCCACACTGAAGAGAATAAATATAAGCTTGAACCTTGGTATGATCTAGGTGGAAAAGATCCTTAAATTAATTGAGCTCATCATCCTCAATCACTGGAGAAATTTTTAAAATACAGACTCTTGTCCTCTCTGATATTCCAATGCAGTAGATTTGCAGTATGGTTCTATTGTCTGATTGAATCATTTCTCAAGTGGTTTTTCTCCTTATTTTATAGGGGAGGAACAGTCCTAGAATGGTTGTAACATCTCCTGCAATCTCCTTAATTTCCAGGGTAGTGTCTCGTGCCAAAGTTCTACAATGCCTGGGCCATTAGGGGAACTTTTCAGTCCAATAACAGGGCAAAAAATCCATCCCAGATGAAAGGAATATCTCCTGGTTAGAGACAGCCAATGTCTATATTGCAAAATAAGTAGCCGAGTTATTCTTATGCTTCTAAAGGCCGCTCATAAAGTGAAAATTTTACAAGGGAATAATTATTCTTTAAACTTCTTTAAAAAGGCCCTATACTGAAAAGTCCCAACAAAGCCCATTTTTTTTTTCTTCCAGATTTAATAGAGATTGCAGGAGGGTGTGTGTGTGTGTGTGTGTGTGTATGTGTGTGTGTGTGTGTGTGTGTGTGTGTGTGTTTAAGTTACCTCTGAGCAAAAGATGAAGTATGATAAAAGATGAAGTATTTATCTAATATTTCAGAGAAGCAATAAGGGCAAAAAGTTGTATGTGCTAGCATCACACCAATGTAGAAATAAGCTAAGAAACATGAGAATTTAGATCAAGTGAGGGGAAAAAATTAACTCATATGTCTTATCTCACACAAACGTTGACTGTGACACGGAAAATAAGTTGCATCATTTCAAATTTCTCTCCTTATCAGCATCCTTTCAAGAGAGCACATAATAGAAGCTCTACGTACAGATAGCATCTCCCCACCACTGAACATCACTAGCCCAGGTGCCCATCGGGTCACATGCCAGGTGGTTGTACCTTTGCTGCATAGCCAAGTTGAAGGTCAATAGTTCAGGATCTACCTAGAGTTCCCACTTCCTTGCCTGAGAACTTCAGATGTGAGCACTTCATTCTGATGAGGTTTTAGTAACTTGGATTCACCATAGGTTTAGGGAAATATAAATCCCCCAAGTCCTTCTATTCCTGCTTCATTTAAAGGAACAGTCTCTTCACTAATTGTTGAGGCTGCCTGGCATGGCATGAAGACACTAAAGCTTACTTCTCTCAACTTCTTGTCAAGTTCCCATATGATCGGACTTTGAAGGCGTTCATGAATAGAAATGAGTAGAATGTGATCTGATTGAGAGGGGCATGTTACAAGCCCTTCTTTAAGTGGGCTCACACTCCAGTTCCTTCAATTCAGCTTTTATCCATAATTAAATTGATATTCTATGTCCAAACTCCTCTGAAGCTTTTTCTAGTATGTTTTCTGTTGACAAGCTAAGAGATCGGATAAATGATGGCTTTGCCAGACCTACTTGTATTTCTTACCATAGGAAACAGGAGTTTCATTATCAAAGGAGGTCTGGTTTCCATACAGGCCATCTATATGCCCAAATGCAGTAGGAGAAACAGGGAAAAGGCTACTATTCTCTAGCCACAGCTTCCACTGAAAACAGGGCTGGTTGAGAACATTGCCTCTTAAGGGCAAATCACTTAATTCCACTAGAATAAGAAAATGTCTTTTTTGTTCTTCCTTAAGTTGAGCTAGCTGGAAGTGGCAAGACTACTGATATTTTATTCAATTACAGCAGCACTTGTGCCCTACTCAATTAAAATGGAGGATAAGACAAAAGCTACTTTTTTCCCTTCCTGCCTGGGAAGAAAGAAGGCACGTGCTTCCAGCTATAGAACATCCTTCAGTAGACCTCTCAGTGTCATTTTTATCCCTGTGTCAGATGTGGATCTAACCACACGCTCAGAGGTTTATTTTCTATTTATAAAAATGTCACATCATTTGGATAATCAGCAGATTTAATTTCATAAGAAGTTTTAAAGGTTGGCTATTTTGAAACCACCATATAATCCAAAAGCATCATGGGGGGGGCCCTCCTCCTCCTACACAAAATGGGTCAAGGTTGTTGATATTTACTCTAAGGATACACCCATATGGAAATTGAGGACCATCATAAAGACATCAAGGCAGCTATGTATGTCACTTGAAGGGCCTAGAACAAAGCTTTCTATTGGTCTGATTGTGCAATGATGATCTGGGCAAAGGCATAACTGGCTGCATTAGCGGGGCTGGTCCAGAAGCCAACACTGATGGTGGTGAATTCTAGAGCTGGAAGAGCCATGCCCTATGGAATGGATTGTCCAAGGTTATACAAGACAGTGAAAGAAGCTGATTATAGTCCAAATTTTCTGACTTTTAACCCAATGTTCTAATCTTCACATTAAGCTTCTTCTTTGGGATAATCATAGGCAGTGGTGAACTCTCTTCCCACCCAGCTTCCAGGCACCATAATTCCCATTTTGAATGCGTGGAAGAAGATCTGAGCTACTGTTATATTGTGGCCTCACTAATATAATCTTGTAGGCTTGGAAGCTGTCCCATCATCTCACAGGCTTCTAAGTTATCCTTTGCAAAGGGATCCATTCTCTTTTAAACAACTATGCAGTGCCACTTATCCTTGGTTTTTATTCAGTAGTGGTTCCACTAAAACTTAGGTATTTCCTACCTTTAGTTAGACTGAAGAAATAGTAAAATACAGCCATTAGTTAGTTAGTAAGTAAATAAATAAACAGATTAAAATTTTGATTTGCCCCTGCATGAAAATATATATTGGAAGATTGGATTTTTAAAAGAGCTATTACTGGGCGCCTGGGTGGCTCAGTTGTTAAGTGTCTGCCTTTGGCTCAGGTCACCATCCCAGAGTCCCCGGAGGGAGCCCCACATCCGGCTCCCGGCTTGGTGGGAGGACTGCTTCTCCTCTCTCACTCCTCCTGCTTCCCTGCTTGTGTTCCCTCTCCAGGTGTGTTTCTCTCTGTCAAATAAATAAAATCTTTAAAAAAAAGATATAAGACAATGTGTTACAGAAATAGGTAAGAATGTGTGTCCCAAACACAGGCCATGGGACACATCAGGAGCCAGAAAAATACTGCTTTTCTTCTCTCTGTAGATATTTCACATAATTACTCTACATCTCCTAAAATTCTTTCTAGAGTCCCAGATCTAACAGAAGTACATATACGAATTTTCCAAACCTATTTAAATAATACCTCCACCAAGGCAGGGTTTATTTATCTGAAAATAATGGGACCATCATGGACACTGTGCTGGGCTAAGGATGGCTGGCAGAGGAGGACATATGTCAATTACATGTCAGTATAGAGATCACCAAGCTACACTGAACCACACGGGATTGTAGGCTGGTGTCACTAGGGCTCCCTGGGACCTTCATTATCCAGACACCCCTGCTGGGAGAAAAAAATCATTAGGCTTTACAGAGCTCTGTACACAAAGTAAGACTAGGGAAAAGGTACTTGGGCAACATTATCTCAATGCCTAAAATTGTTTGATGAAAGCCCTCTGTACTCCAAGCACCTTGGCTAACTAGAAGTGGGCTCACTAACTAAAGCAGCAAAATGTATGTTGTGTCATATATTCTGCTTTTTATTGATTGGAATGGGTTGGGAGGACAATAGCAAGGGTCTTTAATTTCTGGCTTTAAGAACTGGGGCAGGCCTGTTGTGAACAGATGCTAAAGCAGTGTGTGAATTGCATGGAGCACTGGGTGTGGGGCATAAACAATGAATCTTGGATGAAAAAATAAAATAAATTATTATTTAAAAAATAAAGCAGTGCAGGGAAGGAGAGGTAAGTGGATGCGCCACCTGGCAAGCTCTAATACGAGGTGATCTATTGCAGCACCAAGCTCCTGAACGCTCTCACCAAGAGAGCCAGAAGTTTCCTTGGGTCATGACTTTCACTCTAACCATGGGGACTGAGATTCATAAAATAAGGAGATAAAACTCACTTCTGACTACTGATGTAACTGCTTGGGGCAAATCTCAACAAAGACTACCTGAGAATGGGACAGTAGTGTGAGCATGCATGTGTGTGTATGAAACAGAAGTAGGGGAAAGAGGGGTAGGGAAGAAACAAGGAGGAAAGGAAGGAAAGGAAGAAGGCAAGATGGGATGGGATGGAGAGAGAGAAAAACTGCACATCATTGGGGTTTTGAAGAGCAAAAGGAGCACAGCATACGTGCAAAGTCTGGGAATAATTTTCTTCACTTATGTCACAGCCAATGAGCATCACGGTTTCCACCTGAAGACCATGGGCGAGGCAAAGGATACATTTTTATAGCAGCCTATTAGGGTGATGATTATCATTACCATAGCCACATTCTTACACAGAACCTGAATAGTTTAAGATGGAATTTATTTTTCCAAACACACATACTTTAACATTATATTACACCAACAACTGAGACCAGCATACACACCTACATAATGTTTTATGGACATAAAAACACATTCCTCAGGGAAACACTGAGCATTTCATTTGCTGCTTTCAGATCTCTGGATATTGACCACACCCCGCCGTGTTGTGTAGAACGGAAGGATGGTGTGCTATGTGTATTGCCTTTCTGTAAAGAATCGACCACAGGAATTGAATCTTGGGGTGAGGGATGTAATCTTCTCATTAGAAATGGAAGCATTATTTCATGTTTTATTTAAGTCCCCCTTTGAAGAAAGATCGTAAGGTGTTCTGTGTCAGTGACATAAGGCAGGCCCCACACTGGGGTTTTTTTTTGGTGGTCCATAATGTGATTCTGAAATAAAAGTGACAATTTTTAACACTACATATGTTCAAAGACCTCTGCCAAGAAGGGGAAAAAATAGTCTTGGCACCAGAGCTAAATGTGACGGTTCCTTTGTGATCCATGATGAGGAGACAAGTGGCCATGTCCCTGATCTTGTCACATTAGCATGAGACTAGCATATGAACCTTTCCAGAGGCTGAAACTGCACTTCTTCGGTGGATCCCCAATTCTGTTTTCTGGGGAAGATGACTCGATTTACTTTTTTCACTACTTTGCGCCTGTTGGTGGGAATGTTGGAAGTGTGGGGAGGGTGTGTGTAACTGTTTCTACTCAGTAGAAACCAGTATCTTTACTTCTAAAGGGCACCAAATATGTGCTGAAAACTAATTTTTGTTTTCTGGGGGTTTTTTTGTTGTTTTTTCTGCTTTTTGTTTTTATGACATAGTATTTGCTTTATTTATTTTTAAAATTGTTATTTGCCTATGGTTGGCACTCAATGTTACATTAGTTTCCGGTGTACAACACAGGGATCCCGCTTCTCTTGTGTTACACTGTATCACCACAAGTGTGGCTGCCACCTGCTACCCTACGATACTATTACAATGTCATTGAATATATTCCCTATGTTTGCCTTTGCTTCATTCCATAACTGGAAGCCTGTACTCCCACTCCCCTTCATCCATCTTGTGTATCCCCTTATCCCCTTTCCTCTGGCAGCCAGCACTTTGTTCTCTGTATTTATAGGTCTGATTCTACTTTTTGGGTATTTATTCATTTGCTTTGTTTCTTAGGGTCCACATAGAGTGAAATAGTATAGTATCTGTCCTTCTCAGTCTGACTTATTTCACTTAGCATAACTCTCGGTCCATCATATTGTCACAAATGGCAAGATCTTATCCTTTTTATGGCTGTGTAATATTCATATATATAATGTATGATGTAATATATCCTACATAATATATATCCTGTATAATATATATACTATGTAACATATATCCTATATAACATAGAGCCTATATATTTAATATATATACATACACACATATACATATACACATATCTCTCTCACATCGTCTTTATCCATTTATCTATTGATAGACACTTGGATCTCTTCTATATCTTGGCTATTGTAAATAACAGAGATGTATACACCTTTTCAAATTAGTGCTTGTTGTTGTTGTTGCTGCTGTTGTTGTTGATAAATACCCTGTAGTAGAATGACTGGATCATATGGTAGCCTATTGTTACTTTTTGAGGAATCTCTATGTTGTTTTCCACAGTGGCTATACCAATTTATACTCCTACCAATAGTGTACAAGGGTTGCTTTTTTTCCTACATCCTTGCCAACAGTTTTTCCTGTCTTTTTTATTTTAGCCATTCTGACAGGTGTGAGGTGATATCTCATTGTGGTTTTGATTTGTATTTCCCTGATGAGAGATGTTGACCATCTTTTCACATGTTTATTGGCCAGTTGTATGTCTTCTTTTGAAAAATACCTATTGATGTCCTCTGCCCTTTTTTAATTGGATTATTTGTGGGGGGTTTTGGTGGGGAGTTTTATAAGGTCTTTATATATTTTGTATATTAACCCCTTATTGGATATATCATTTGCAAATATCTTCTACCAATCAGTAGATTGCCTTTTTCTTTTTGTTGGTTGTATCCTTTACTGTGTGAAAGTTTTTTATTTTGGGGCACCTGGGTGGCTCATTGGGTTAAGCCTCTGCTGTTGGTTCAGGTCATGATCTCAGGGTCCTGAGAGAGAGCCCTGCATCAGGCTCTCTGCTCAGCGGGGAGCCTACTTCCTCTCCCCCAGCCCCGCCTGCCTTTCTGCCTACTTGTGATCTATCAAATAAATAAATAAAATCTTAAAAAAAGAAAGCTTTTTATTTTTATGCTGTCACAATAGTTTATTTTTATTTTTGTTTCATTTGCTTTAGGAGATATAGCTAGAAAAATATTGCTATAGCCAACATTACAGAAATTTCTGCTGTGTTCTCTTCTATGGATTTTATGGTTTCGGGTCTCACTTAGGATCTTTAACCCATTCTGAGTTTATTTTTGTGTCTGGTGTTAGAAAGTGATCCGGTTTCATTCATTTTCATCTAGCTGTCCAGTCTTCCCAGCACTGTTTATTTAAAATACAGTCTTTTCCCCATTGTATAATCTTTTCTCCTTTGTCATAGATTAACTGACCGTGTAAGTGTGGGTTTATTTCTGGACTCCAGTCTGTCCCACTGATCTATGTGTCTATTTTTGTGCCAGTACTATACTATTTTGATTACTACAGCTTTGTAGGATACCTTGAACTCTGGAATTGTCATACCTCCAGCTTTGTTCTTCTTTCTCAAATTGCTTAGCTTAAGACAAGTTTTGATCTCTGGCTGCTATCTGTTTACCTTGCGGTATAGAGCTCACAGAGCAAAGTCTGGGAGCATGGCTAGCAATGAGGTGTAGAGCAGGGTAGCTGCATCGTGGAACTCTCACAAACACACAGCATCTCGCGATGACCAGCCACATCTGTAGGCACAGTACTTAAAATAATAAACAGCCATACCACAGGTATCAAGTTTCCCTTGGAAGCCATAAGCAAAAATTAAATCAATAATTTAATTTAATAATGTAAAATAATTTAAAACTTAATAATTTAAATGACAAGTAGAGGATAGTTGACATTTTGAATAATAATCTGTTTTCACTAAAAGCACAGTTAAAATATATTGTATGTTATGCAGAGGCCCAAACTCTGCATGCAATGAGAGAAAATGTTCATCTTCCTCCTACAGAGAAGAAAACTGATTTTGGATTTGAAAATGCAGAGCTACGGTTCATCCCTGCCAAGGATACCTAAGTCACCCCAGGTGCCCACTCAGGGCCTTCAAAGATGAACCAAAGATTCCTCTATTGAGTTGTTTCTACCCCAGAACAAAAGGGTCTGCTTGTGGAGGAGGCAGCTGTCAACATGAGAAGGGAGATGAGGAACTTCCCATGGACTGGTTGAATGGTAAAGATTTCTGGGAAATAGCATCTTCAGAGATCTGCAGAGAAACAGCTGGGGTCTGGTCGTAGGTGAACCACAGCCTCCCTTTCATATGTCTACACATGCCACAGTTTCAATTAGAGCCTCCCAGAATGCTATGCTTCTGCCCATCTCTCCACTGCTTTATAATCTGGGGGTTAAAGGGGAGTTCAGTTTGTGCCATGCTACAACTGAGGCCCAGTTAGTATTTTAGTGTTGCCACATTTAAAAGCACCCAGAAAATTCACTGGTCTTCCATGTCGGAATCTTCACCTTAGATGCCTTACCCCCGAAGAGGACTTCCTAGAAGTCCTAACACAGGTGCTCTGTGCTACAGGATGCTTGCTCCTTTGGGGCATCTGAAATCACCAAACATGACCTCCATAAGGGGGAAATCTCTCATACAACATCAGGACTTTTGTAGCTTTTAGAGGGGAAAGGCATCCTGCCCTCCTTCTGTTTTCTATGGAAAAAATTACAAATATGTACATTGCCCCAGAGACCGATAGTCAGACGCCATATGAGTCTCTCGGGTGGAACAACAGAATAGGCACTGTACAAACAGTTCTTAGGCTGACTTCAGATATGAAAGGGGTGCCTCAGAGCTGCGGAGTGGGAAAATAACTATTTCACAGGGAATGATATTTTTAGACTGTGTGAAGAATGAGGAATGCATGAAACTGCAGATGATAACATGGACCAGTCACCCCAAGTTGAGAGTCTGGGCTGCATTTCCGCTGCTCATTTCTATAACAGCCCCTTATTTTGCTCGCTTGTCTCTGTAATGAAGTTTCTACTTGAGAAAAATGGGTACTTATGGAAAGGTTATCATGCCACATGCTGTCATTTGTTTTTGAGTGAACTCTAATACTCTTTTCTTTTGATTTTCTGAACTCAGACGTTCTTAATTCTTAACTTTACTGAAAATGTCAGTGGGTAATCTTCATCCCGTGACTACTTCACCCTTGATCCCCAGGTCTCTCTGCCACATGTCTTATCTCTTCAGTCATGATTTCCATTTCATTGTATTTCTGTTTTGTAAGATAATTTAAGTCTTCGGTTTTCTGAGAACAATAATTCAAGTCTTAGCAGGGAATATTCTTTTTTGTTTTGCAATTTTTCAATAAGAAGTCATTATGTTTCTTAGTCCTGGTAAGTCGTTTTTCTGTCCCAATTACATCCTCTTGAGGATTCTCCTTTTTTCATTAAAGCACTGCTCTATCTCTTCCTCTAGAGCTCCTGCAGTCAGAGCGAACTTCACTCTATTCAGCTGGGCTCCCTCAGGTCTCCGAGTCCCCTAAATATGTGGTGATTCCTGCTCGGTGGGAAGCCTGCTTCTCCCTCTCTCACTCCCCCTGCTTGAGAGTTCCTCACAGTTCAGAGTTTGGGTAAATGAAACAAGTCAATGGTGGATAACAGAACATATTTTTCCTAGTCATGTCTACTGGGCCCAAGTGCTCCAGAGAAGTCTCTCTGAATGTGGAAATGTCCAGCCACACAGGTTGGGGGTGAATTGTGTTAAATAGAATCAAATCAACTATTGGTGAAAAAAAAAATAGAAATGTCCCTTCCTGATGGTTTAGAAATCAGAGGGTAAATAAATGGTGAAGTGTGAAGGCTCACTAATCACATGACAACATCAATCATCAATGATCAAAAATCAGGAAGTTTGAATTGCATACTTCTCTGACTCAGAGAAGTATGGTGACTGGTAGAAGTCACATTTACATGGATTGCCCATTTTTGAAAGGGAAATTTCAGGGGACATAACCAGCTGAAAGATCCAGAAGATGCAACTTTGTCCAGCAACCTCAACCCCAGCTTTGCCTTGAACAGCGCTCAATGACTCATGAGTGGGACCCAGCCATCATGGTGGGTCCCAGCCAACATGGGGCCAGGAGAAAATGCACAAAAACAAACAAATAAACAAACAAAAAATGAATGAATGAATAAATAAATCAGAGATATGACAGCTATTGAGAGAGAATGTAAATGAAGTCCCTTGCTTCTTGTTGGGTTTATGGTTTGCAATTCTCGTCACCATGAGATCCTGCTCTAGTTCTAGCTCTTGAATTTCAAGACTTTTTTTTTTTTTAAGATTTTATTTATTTATGTGACAGAGAGAAACACAGTGAGAGAGAGAACACAAGCAGGGGGAGTGAGAGAGGGAGAAGCAGGCTTCCCACCAAGCAGGAAGCCCTATGCAGGGCTTGAACACAGGACTCCGGTATCATGACCTAAGCTGAAGGCAGACACTTAACAGCTCAGCCACCTAGTTGCCCATGACTTTTTTTCATACAGATCATTTATACACTATATCTTCATACAATTTGGCTTGACTATTTTTCTGTTTCTTGCAGATAATCTCAAACTAAGACCAAACCCAAGTTAAAGTAATGATAATCTGATCAATTTTACCATGTTCTTCCATCTGACTTCTTTCCTGAGCTTTAGACTCAAGTAACAAACTTTCTATTAGGAAGTTTCATTGCATATCTAAGATCATCTCAGCTTAACTATCTCCAACACAATTATTGTTCTCTTTCTCTTTCTCATCTAAACATTTTCCTCTACTTAATTTCTCAGTAAATGGACCAATATCTACCCATAACCTCAGGTCAAAACCTAGCTCTTATTTTGACTCTCCCATTTTTCCCAAATACCTCATCTGATTTACAGCTATGATAGACATTACTACTGTTATTTATATCCAGTTGCCTCTCTTCCGAACATACAAGAGCATTGCATTTCCTTATCTCCTGGATGCCTTGCTTTGAACAGAGAAATGTGAGAAAAAATACGCATCATTCCTTTGTAGAAGCATTTAAGAGCTACTGTTTGATTGTCTATCTTTTCTGGTCATGTGATAGATGATATTTCACACACTAGAGTGTCTGTCATCCTGGGTTCCTGACTAAGCCAGAGCCCTTTACTGACTCAAGGCATATAAACAGTATGAGCAAAAAATAAACCTTTGCTATTTTATGGCACTAAGATCTGTAAATTCTTTGTAACTGCAGCATGAGCTAACCTACTCTAAGGTAATTCCCAAGTACTGCTGGCTCTATTGTCAAAATATATTCCAAACCCGATGCTGTTACCTCCTTTCCTACCATTGCTATATTTCAAAGAATCCTCATATCTTGCCTGGATTTACTACAGGATCCTCTTCATCAGTCTTCCCTTTTCTATTCTGAGGTCTCTCAAAAGTCCTTTTTCCAAGAAGCAGCCAGCCTTTTGTCACTTTCAAAGGTGAATCCTATCATGCCACTCCCTGTCCCAAACTCTCAACAGCTTCTCAGTAGACATAGGATAAAAATCCAAGTTTCTCCATGAAACACAGCACTCTGTGATCTGACCCCTACCTATTTGTCTAAATTTGTTTCCTGACATTCTTTTATATCTCTAATCCAATTGCATTGCTCTCTTACCATTAATTGCAAACAGTAAACTCATTTTCCCATCAGGGTTGTTCTCCTGCTGTTCCCTCTATGTGGAATGTTCTACCTCAAGACTTCTTTGTGGTTGGCTTACCCCTTCCTATCATACAAAACTTCGTCCCAAGATTACGTCCTCTGAGCCCTTTCTAAATGATGTAAAACCACATCCTCCAGTAACTATAAAAGTACCCTGTTTTACTTCACAAAGTACTCTCTGAACTATCTTATTTCTTTATTTGTTCACGTCTCTTTTCCTAGACTATGAATATCATAAGAAGAGGATTTTGTTTTTTGGCATACTATCCTTCATATCTAGAAAAGTTTCTGATGCTTAGTGAGAGTCAGTAAGTGCTTGTCAAATGAGCAAATTAATGAATAAATAGCTTAAACAATGAGAATGTCAAAATCATATTCCAGTGAAGAGACCACTGACTGAGAAGTAATACTCTTTCATGAGTACGTAATGTACTTTGCTTGTTTTATAACAGAGCAAAAAATAAACCAAAATACTGCAAGATAATAAATGTGTATATAGCTTTTAGCTATGCCCTACCATTTACGATTCATTTATTAAGTACAATCTGACTGGTTAAAACTAACTTATTTAAATTAGCCAATGCATGTTGAAACTGAAGCCTTTAAAAAAACAATTAGCACATGACATGTTTAAAGTCACAAAGGCAATAACTGAGTTGTGTTCTTCAATCCAAAATACCTGAATTTTTATACAACAGACCCAAGAAATGAGCAAGAAAAAGATATGAAAGTAAAAGAAGAGACTCAAAGACAGAGTAAGCTAACAAGGAAATCAGGGCACAAACCATTAAGTGGGAAACACTGAGTTAACACATTTCTATGGAAAATAACCTTCTGAATAGTTTAACTAGAGAAAATCCATCAGTACGATTTGTCAATGAGCTATAAATATAACCAACATGTTTGCTCTTCATAATCATCTCCTTGATGATTCTTGGGTGGATGTGTGTACTTCCCTTATGCCAACATGACACATGTGAATCCATCAGTAGGGAATATCCTTCGATTATTATCTTAGTGGAAGTAATGGGCTTACACCAATGTACTAGCTCCATTATCAACTTTTATTCGTGAAACACTCTCATTTTTGCTCATCAGGTGGTCCAGGTGAGGAGATTTTAGAGGAGGAATGGCTGTTGGAGTCAGGAGGAAAAAGTCATACTCTTGGCTCTGTGACTCCAAAGTCCTGAGGATGTCATTTAACCTTTTGATCCTGGATGGGAATAAGGATAATGATACCTATCCTAGATATTTCATGAGATGTTGCGAAAATAATACATGTCAAATACATGTTTTGTAGTCTGGCTATTTTAACTATTTTTTAAATTCTGCTTTTTTGAGGTTATTACAATCATCCTCTAAATTAAAGTTATATAAATATACATGTATGTATACATATACATGTACATATATTCATTTTTCATAGTAAGAGAAGAACAAGCACCAGAATGGATATGTTTGGCCACGTGATCTTTACTTCTACAAGAGATTAACAATTTCTGCATCTACTTAAGAAATGTTGAAATTATGACAATTAGCAAAAAATGACACTACAGTTTCTTTAAACACACAAAGGTACCAAGAGCTACTCCCACAGTCTATTTCCATGCTCAAATTTTTCCAAATAATCCATGTCCTACCCAAGAAGAAAGCTAAATTCATAGCCTATCATAAACAGAACAATATTCTTTATAGCACTCACATATTCAGTTTTCTCTGAGGAGAAAAAACAAAATCAGAAGAAAAACACACAAGGCTGTGCACCGTATAAAACCTACTGTTGTTACAATAGGTTAGTTGCCGAAACTCTGAAATCTGAGCCTACACAGTGTCTTTACTTACTGTGTTGCCTTAACTTGAGTAATTCTCCTGTTCATCACTAAACATATCCTGAAGATTTTATTAAATAAGCAGAATAGGAGGCAGTGGAAAGTCTCAGAGAAGCATTTAGGCTCATAAAAAAAAAGTCCTGATCATGAAGATTTAGCTATCAATTGTCCAGGCTTACAGTAATCTCACACTCAGAAGTTACTTTAAGGAATAATTAATTATAAATAAAGAGAACTCAGGATACCAAAAAATTACCATACACCATGTCATCAAAGATAATGTAAAAACTAGACTTAAAAACTTAGGGTAAAAACGAGATCATGGCTAAGTGAATCTGATCACTGCCTATATTCACCACCAAAACCAATCAACACAATCCCTTCAGTCAATTAATTCCAGGAAAATATTCAATCACAATCACCTATATTACCCTAGTGAAGCACGGTCACTTAGTTCACCTCAAGGATTATGTTTACTTGATATTTATGGATATATTTTTCTGCTCTTTTTGAACTTGAGGATCAAATGGCACCATCTTAAATGTTTGTGAATTATGTTGTTCCTCCTACCTCGTGATGATTCTTAGCCAGCCACTCCTTAATGGTGCTGAGGGCAATGATGGAAGCAGGCTCATTTGGGAAACCTGCATGAAGAGCACAATAAAACAAATTAACAAAGAAAGACAAAGACAAGACAGAATTCAATCATGGTATGATATTTAATTTTTCTCAATTAAACAGTATTCAATTTAACCAATCACTACTGAGCAAGGCAGACCTTAGTAAGGTATATATGGAGGCATTACATATACAAGGCATTAAGGGAGTCTGTCCTATAGCAGTCTAAGGCTAACAATACAGGATTTAACTGTCTCTTCAATTGTACAACAGAATCAATTAAAAATGTATTTACCTTTGCTTAATTGTTTTCAAAGCACTTTCATCTAATATTCTCTTAAGAGGTGCTCAGATTAAGGTTTATTTCCCTCAATTTACAAATCAAGTCAATATGGCTACAGAATACATGTGGTTGGCCCAGGGTCATAAGGTCAGTAGTACTCCATCAGTGAACTGACACAAAACAGGACAAACAACTTGTAGAATAGCCATACAACTAAAAGTTACTATCAGAATTCAGAGAAGGTGATGCTCGTTCCATTTAGGGCCATTGGAGATTATGTTTGAGATAAGGCTACATGAACTGACCAGGTTTTGGACTGCAGATTCAGTTTTCGAAGGACAAGAAGAATAACACTTATGGTATGTCCTAGTGAGCAGGAGCGCACATAACCATAATTCCCAAAACTAATCCAGAATGTCCCTCTAGCTTATGTAAACCAAACATATTCTTGAACTTGCAAAATCACCAGACATTCTTCCAATAGAGACAAATGTATGTGAAGGAATAACTTTACAAATGATGTATTTATGGGGCAGAAAGAAGAAGAGATGGGATGACTATTTCTTTCAAACTATTCTCTTTAAGCTCACCACTGGCTTCCTAATCACCAAATTCCATACAGGCAATCACTATTTCAATCGGTCTTCATCTTTTCCTAGATTAGTTGTATTAGCTTGATTAGTTTTTCATGTTTCATATCCTGAATTTTATTTTTTTATTATTTGTTTACTATTTTAAGGTGTACAATGCTGTGGTTTCTGATGTGCCCATAAAGTTGTGCAACCATTACCACTACCTACAGAATATTTTCATAATCTCCCCCAAAGACTCTGCACCCATTAACAGTCACTCCCCAGTCTCCGTCTACCCCAGCTCGTGACAACAATGTTTTGTCTCTGTAGATTTGCAAATTCTCCTCCTGGATTTTTCAACACTGCCTTCTATGTTTCCTCATACCTATTTGAGCTCCCCTGGCTCCCTTTTCTGGGAGTAGTCATTAAATGTATACCATTCCTGACCTCTAAACTCAACCTTCTTCTTCCTCTCTACTCTGAGTAAGCCAGCTGTAGCATCAGCCACTGACATGCCTTCTAATCAGAAGGTCTGTGGCATTGCGCTATACAGATGCAGAGAGAGGTACTGCTGAAATAGGGAGATCTGGGATTTAAAAGACCTCATTGGAAGGCAAATACATATTCCAGTAGTTCATATGAAAGGTTTAAATCTCATTAGACTTTCAGAGACAATGTGAGAGAGGAAGAGCAAGAGAGAGGAGATGTTTTTCCCCACTTCCAAGAATAACGGTTGCTTTATCTGATTAAGTTTCTACACACTTCATAAGAGAGTGCATTGGGAAAGGGGACAAAATAAAGCAGGGCCCAGCTGCACTTGACCATAGGGAAAATGTGTACAACTTCCCAAACTTTGTAAATTCATCTGTGACATTTGGGCTTATGGATTCATTTTGAAGTGTTTCAACCCATTTTTTTTCCTTAAGTGAAAGCTTCAAAATGTAAAACCCTTAAAATAAGCCTGTTAATTAGTTATTTCATTAAGCAAATTATTACTGAATCAGAAAAGAAAACATACAAAGACACGCTTAATGAGTCCTTGTCCTCTAAAGCCCAAAGCTGGAGGGAGGATATAGGTAAGAGGCAAACAGGACAAGGGTACCAAGGCTGTGGGGACACAGATGAGGGGAACTAAGCAAGAAAGAGGAAGCTAAGAAGCCATAGAATGGGCAAGAGAACAACAAAGCAGGGAGCTGAGAAGACACTGTTTTATGACGTAAGCTGTGAGCACCTGGGAATTAGTGGAACAAGTTGGGGGAACTGAAGGGAGAAGTTCCTATGGATTGCAAAGAAAAAACTAGGAGACCGGGATGAGCATTTGTGGTTACGGGTTAACAACAGGGGACTTTCCCAGTCCACCTTTTCTCAGAGTTTAACACCTAGATTTGTCATCGCCAAGATACCTTCCCTTGAC
Source organism: Spilogale gracilis (assembly GCA_004023965.1). Taxonomy (NCBI): domain Eukaryota; kingdom Metazoa; phylum Chordata; class Mammalia; order Carnivora; family Mephitidae; genus Spilogale; species Spilogale gracilis. The sequence continues at coordinate 12,912 of PITA01002563.1, read as the reverse complement.
GCACTCCAGAACTAGAAATGTAATGTGTCTTCTTCCACAAAATGAACTTCTTCCTGGTTTTCTGGTTTCTGCCTATGGCTTTATCTCTCTCCTAGTCACTGCAGTATTTAATGGCTTTCTTGGCTGGTAACGGAGCCCCCTAAAATACTGTATACCACCCATTCCTTCCTTTCTTTGCCCATTGATCCCCTTCAAAGCCCAATCCACCCTTACCCTGACAACTGTAGCTGACTCAAAACTGTGCTCTTTTGGTCTTCTCCCTTTCCCCAATCTGTCCATTACACCACTTCCAAGTGACCCTTCCTAAAATATAGTTATCACAACCTTACACAAAGCAATGGCGGTCTTGCTGATGTTCCAGCTCCTACAGAGGAATCTTTAGCACCTTAGTTGGCATGAGTCACCACAAGGGGTCTTCCTAGACTTGTATCTTCGCTTTCCCTTTTTATTCTCCTCCCATGAAATTCTTCTTCAACTTTTTGGTGTATTTAAGAAGTACTTAAATCATAGGATTACAGGGCTATATAAAGCTAATAAATACTATAATCATGCTCAGTTGCAATGGCCATCAGTGTTAACCTTTAGAAGATGTAATTCCCCACAGAGAAATTATACAAGTTCTTATAGAACCATGGCAACTACAGTCGGTTCTCAATTACTTGTGACCTCTTGGTCACTTTCCCACATTTATCAAAGCCTCTGGCACTGAGTTATGGTTTTCATTTCCGCCTCAAGCCTTGCCATAATTACGGGTGATTTTGACGTCCAGTAAGATGACCCACCCAACAGCCTGCCAGTTCCTTGACCTGGTCATTTTTGACAACCACCTCCACACACTGCCTCCACTATGTGCCTTGATGTCACATTTCTATTCCCAAACTACTAATTTAAACAGTGCTCTCTCAAAAGCCTGTTCTCTCCTCAGTTTGATATGCTCCTTTCCAGGGTATGTCCTTTATAAGCACTTGAAATCCAAATTAATGCTAACATTTCCCTCTGAATGATAGGACTCTTTTCTACCTTTCTAGGTTCTTCTTACACTGTATTGCTCTTTGCTTTTTCAACTCAAGCTACACTGACTTTCCTTCTGTTCTTTGAATGTGACATGTTTCCATTTGCTTCCTGCCATAAGGCCTTGCTCATGCTCTATCCTTTTCCTGAAACGACACGCCTCCCCTCTCTAGCTTATTTTAACTCTCATTTGTCCTTCGCTCCGTCATCACTTCTCAAGAGAAGGCTTCTCTGATGATGATGACTCCTTATTTGATGCTTTCATAGCATCATGTAGATTTCCCTGACAGGGCATCAGAGTTTCATTTTTATATTTTACATTTATTTCTGTACATATTGATTAATACCTCTAGTAGAGTGAAAGCCCAAGGAAGCAGATGCCACAAGTCTCTTATTTGCTTTTCACTCTATTCCTAAAGCATTGCTGGCACATAGAAGAGGATCAATAAATATGTGTTGAATGAGTGAACTGACTGTGGACATATGGATCATTGCACTGACAGCCGAGCTGAGCACTGGGAGAACAGGGGTGTTTAGCTCTAGAGTGTGGGAGAGCAAAGGGACGCTAAGACATCCAAGCAAAGTCATATATCCATATTATTCCATTTTATCCCGGAGGAGAAACTATTGAGAAGATGCATATGAGAGAACAGTTCCTTGAGAAATGGTATGCTATTATCAATTTAAAAAGGGGGATACAACAAGACAAATATCCCTGAAAATATGGCTGCTTTCTATAGAGAGAGAGACACACACACAAGATATAGTATGGTGTCTGGAGGCACAGCCACAGCCCAAGTCTTTGTCCACTTGAGTCCAAGACCCCAATGGTTACAAGTAAAACCAATGAATAGACAGGATAGATTTTTTGTGCCCAGGGATGGGCTCCCAATGACAGTAAGTTGGCCTTGGGAAGTCACAACAGTATTCTAGTCACCAGAGGGCTTTTGCTCACAGAAGGAGGATTGCCACCCAGAGGGAAAGCTGCAGACAAGCTGTAGATGAATCATTGAATTAAATGACATAGAAAATCTCTTCTAAGAATGAGGGTCAATGAGGCTGAACAAGCCATTAATAATTTAGGGCCAGGCGTAGAGGGAATTGTATATGTGTGTGCCCAGGTATGCAGGGAATCTGTGCTTTCTGCTAGTGTTCCACACTTAGTTTCTCATTCATTAGGAAGGATTATTAAGATGAACTTTGACAGTGAATGTTGAAGTGATTTACTGAACATATATGTGATTTTTTTTCTTTTTATTTACTTTCATATTGAAATTGCTTGCAAAATTCCTACACATGTGCATACACAGACATATACAGACATACAGACATATGTACATACATATAACCCTGATCCAAATCAAGATATAAAACATTTCCAGCACCTCAGAAAGATTCCCTGGCTCAAATCAATACCTACCCTGTGAAGAAACTACTCTTCTCTCTTCTACTGTCACGGGTTAGTTTTGTCTGTTTTTATACTTCAAATATATGGACATACAACACGCACCCTTTTTTGTCCAAATTTTTCCACATGATTCCTGCCTGATTTATCCATGTTGTTACATATAGCAGAAGCTCATTCTTTCTCTCTGCAGTGTTGGATTCTGTTGTATGAATATTTCACAGTTTACTTAGCTGTTCTAGTATTGATGGACAGTTGGATTTTTCCAGTTTGGAGCTATTAGGAATAAAGTTGCCATGACCACTCTCACACATGTCATTTGGGGGACATAAGCACTGTTTCTGTGGAGTATTTACCCGGGTCCTGGGGCTACTGGTCCACAGTTAATGCAGATGTTTAACCCTGGTAGATTCTGTCAGTTTTCCAAACCAGTTACGCCAATTTACACTCCTGCCGGAAGTATATGAAAGTTTAAAATAATATATTTATCTGTCTACTTAGTTAACACATCAAGAAACTAAATATATTTTTTTCACCACATTCGAAGCCATTAAATACAGCTTTAGGTCAATCGGTACCTTTTAGAGCTCGAAACACAGATTTTTTTTTTTTTTTTTTTTTTTTTTTTTAGATTTTATTTATTTGACAGAAAGAAACACAGCCAGAGTGGGAACACAAGCAGAGGGACTGAGAGAGGGAGAAGCCGGCCTCCCGCCAAGCAGGAAGCCCGATCTCCGGGTCTCCGGGACCATGACCTGAGCCGAAGGCAGTCACTTAACCAACAGAGCCACCCAGGCGCCCTGCGAAACACAGATATTTCTGACTTGCCTACTTTCTCCCTCCCAAGCATGGAGTACTTCAGTCAAGAGAGGACAAATTATATCAATGGAACATTAAAGAAATTAGACAAAAGAGGTAAAAACTGAAATAGCAAGTTCAATTTCAACTATTTATTATGCAACGTACACCAAATAACTCACTAGACCGATATTTTTCTCTCAGTTATTAAGCAGATATTTCTCTCTTAATCAAATTGCAGAAAGATACAGCCATGAAGTCTCACTGAAGGTTCTACCCAGCCACTGAATTATTTGTTTGTCAGAACTGTTAAAAACCTGGAATGTTTTCAACCCAATTAGAATGAATCTGGTTTTGACATTGCCATAGATAATGTTCCTCTCTAGCTTTCATTCTTTTTTTCTTTTGTGTTGATAATTCTCCAATATTCTCAAGTCTGTCCATAGGTTCCAAAGTAGAAACTAAACTTACATCCTTGATATAAAAAAACCATGTTCTACAAACCGGTCTTTGCCAAAGGAGAGGTGGGACGGGGGTTGGGTGAAACAGGTGAAGGGAAAGAGGAGTATACTTATCACAATGAGCACCGAAGAGCGGATAGAATTGTTGAACCGTTATATTGAACACCTGAGACTAATATAACACTGTATGTTAATTATATTCAAATTGAAAAATAAATAAAATAAAAATAAAATAAATAAATAAATAAAAATAAATAAAAATAAAATAAAACATCTTCTACTGAAAATCTAGCCTACCGAGCCAATTCTACTGAAATAAAGATAGCTGTAACTTTGCCAGTAAAACTACCATTTTGGAAGCAGAAACAATAGATCAGCTTTTGCTTACAACTTAAAATAAGAGAATGCTTGTAGCTGTAGATAACCCTATCATAGAAAGGCATATGGTAATACCTCAAATCAATTATTTCAAAGTTCTTACTGAAGAAAAAATCAAATTGAACATGACGGCCAGTATAATTATACCACGTGATAAAATGTTAACCTTGTCTACCATTTACAGTCTAGCCAGGGCCTATCTCTCTTGCGTTGGCCCCAACATCCCCTTCCAGCCCGGGCATCAGGGGTCACCTCTGCTTTAGCTGTGGATGCCTCTCTAGCAGTTTTAAGAATGAAGCCACCTAGATATCGATGCCCAGACAAAGCTCATAAGTACAAAAACCACCGTTTATGCACTGAATTGTTTTATTTTTAGCTGCACAAATTCTTCTGGAGCGGTTCTCACTCCAAAGAGTGTTTAACCCCTAATCTAGCCCCACCGAGCTAGCCAAGCTCCAATTGGCCCAAAGGTGAGATAAAATACTAGCAAATTTGTGGAATTACAAATCCCCACATATTATTTTCAGAGTGGTTGCCATACTAACCGGTGCTCAGTGACTATAAGCACCAAAGTGGTCCTGAATTGCCACAGATATTCAGAAGTTAGAAGCAACAGTTAGAAAACAAAAAACTCCCGGGAAACCTGCACATTAAATTCACACCCACTTTTGAGCCCTCTCTTCATATCAAGTCTTCAATGAGGAAAGCAGGCTGGTGATTTTTTTTCCATTTACATACAAACTCAAGTAAAATATTGTGCAGGTATTAAACATGGGCTTTTCAGCACTGAAAAAATCTCTGACTGGCCAAAATGAGAGGGAGGTATCACCGGGTTTGTTGAATCGTTACCATCAATTGAACTGGGATTGTCAATGTTGACTATCCATGTGAAATTAGACTTTGCTTCAATTTTGAGAGAGTATAACCATAATATTTTCCATCTTAGCACAGAAACTCTTGTGTGGAGACCAAAAGGACATGTAACAGTATACTTTAAAACCTCAGGTAAAAGGAAATGAGATGTGAGATGACTTGTGTCTTTCTCAAAACATTCCCCTCCAGTCTCCTTTGAAGACACACACACACACACACACACACACACACACACACACACACACCTTTCCTGGGTCAGGAGGAGAGGTAGGGGGATATAGATATAGGGTGCATTGGAGTGTGGGGTTACGGGGTGTATGGGTGGGCATGGGAAAGTATAGGGCGATGAAAAGTATATGGCTTTTGTCAACCCCTTTCCCCCTAGGCCTCCTTCCAAGCCATAAAAGCAATTCTGATAGCACGATGAAATCAAATTACTTGAGAGAAATGAGCTGAAGGAGCTCACCGTTAAGCAATCGCTAGAGCAGCCATTCAGACAATTCTGGCTAAAGGCTGAGTTTCACAAAAGATAAAACAGGTGAAGTAATAAGAGTGACACTGGCCTCTGTCACTGCAGCGAGCACAGCAGCAGAATGCTAAAAAGGGTGTCACTGGGCTTTCCTCAGGAGCAAAGGGCACCCCAGGAGGCAAGAGTGAGGCATCCCCAGCCGGTCAGTAAGATGGCAGAGTCTTAGCTGGTGTTCATTTTATTTTATTTTTGTAAATATTTTATTTATTTATTTGAGAGACAGAGTGAGAGAGCACAAGCAGGGGGAAGGGCAGAAGGAGAAGTAGGCTCCCTGTGGAGCAGAGACTCCTCCTCAATCTGGGGCTTGAACTCAGGATCCTGGGACCATGACCTGAGCCAAAGGCAGACACTTAACCAACCGAGCCACCCAGGTGCACCCTTAGCTGGTGTTTAAAAGGACAGGCAGATTTTTTAAACATGCACACATATATGCACATAATATGACATATTAACAAGCTCGATAGTCCTAGCAGGTGCTGACAACACCATATATACCCTTTGGCCTGTGCCATCCGTGCACACTGGCTTGACTTGCAGCTGCTAGCACCTGTGGCCTCGGAACTGAGGGCTCTCTCTGGTGAACATAGTGATACCACATGTGAGGTAGGTCCAAAGGGTCAGGAAAATCGAGGCTACCAACAGCATGCGTCAAGGCATGACTAATGAGAGAGAGTGGATAACTGTCCCAGCTCACTCACCCCTCGGGGGAGATTACCCTGATTACATTACATTACATGCTTTATACAGTTTCCTCGAGCTGCCCAGTGGGATTACCCACCATGGTCCTTAGTGGCACATTGCTCAATGATGCACTCTTACTGGCTTCCTTTATCCGCTGTCTTCCCCACTCCCTTCCCTCAAATCAGCTCCCCAGTTTAACTACTTGAACATAAACTCTTGCCTCTGAATCTGCTTTGGGAAGCCAAACTATAACCATCATCAACATACATTCATGAGCCTCAGAAAATGGGGGTCATGTCTTATCTTGATAGCACCCATTCTTTCAACTTTTCTATGTGTAGTCTCTGGCAAATGCACAGTAGAGAGATGTTGTATAAATTACTTAATGAGGTGGAGGAAATAAGTTGGAGGCCGTCAGCATGAAAGCAAGACAGTATTTTACTTTGGGAGAGTGTAGAGGTCATGCAAGCTAGGCTCACAGCCAACGTAAACCTTATCCCAGGGGGACCTGGGTGGCTCAATCAGTTAAGCATTGGCCTTCAGCTAAGATCATAATCTCAGCATCTTGCAATTGAGCCCTATGTGGGGCTCCTTGCTCAGTGGGGAGTCTGCTTTTCCCACTCCCTCTGCTGCACCCCCTGCCTGTGCTCTCTCTTTCTCTGTCAAACAAATAAATAAATAAAATCTTAAAAAGATAAATAAATAAACCTGGCCCCACTAGACAGAAATCTTGAAACAATAGTAAATTGTTGTTTATGCTGCTGTTAATATTCACTGAGCGATTATTATATGCAAGTCATTCTACTTAGCACCTATATGAATTATCCTATTCCAGCTTCACAATAACCTAATGAAAAGAACTGGGAGAATTATGAAGATGAGTTGGTCTGTAAATGGACAGTGACTTTAGTGTATGGAGGGAGGCATCGGTCAAAGATGATGAATTTAGATTTATATTAAAAAGTACCAAGAGGTGTGCAAAATACAGTCCGAGTGTTATGTAAACTCAGTATTAACCAGTAATGTGGTTTAGACCAGCATGTGCTTGAAGAGGCAGCACACAAATACTGCAGTGTGCCTATGGGTGGCATGGGGTAGACGTCCAGGCTGTCCCTGAGAGCCCTGCCTCCTCTGGCTTCCACAAAATATTGCCTAAACCCTCAAACTTCCTTGAAGATGTATACAATCTTTCCCATTTTATAGACAAGAAAAAGAGATTCTCAGAAAACTTAAGCAAAGAGCAGAGCCCATACCCAAGCCTGGGTCTGCCTGACTTACATCCATCCATCCCCTGGCTGAGTGCCTGATACACTGTTCATCCTCCCATCCCCACAGAATGAATGGAATTTACCGTAACCTCCTTCAGAGATGCCCGTCTTGGTGCAACACTATGTCAAACTCCCAGGAGAGGAAATGAAACTGTAGGTATATACGATGAGAAAGCTTGTTTCAAAGTGCCTCCTGCTGGCCATACCAGTAGACCTGGGGTAACGCAGTCTGCCATTTAAAGTCTGTGTCATAGACTACAGGTGGGGCCCAAGGGTCCCCTTGGGAATGTAGAAGAGCTGGTGGTTTGGATGCTACTCCTCAACACTAGTTTCCTCCGGTTCCCAGTGGGATTACCCACCAGTTGTCCATAGTGGCAAATCGCTCAATGATGCACTCTTCCTGGCCTCCTTTATCTGTCTGTCTTCCCTACTCCCTTCACTGAAATTATCTCCCCAGTTAACTACTTGAACGTAAACCCTTGCCTCTGAATCTGCTTTTAGGGGGAATTGTGTCCATCATCCTGGACACAACTGGAACCTATAAATTTGAAGCTCACCTGCTCGCAACAAAACTTTTGTGCATCACCTCTCCTCGGGGCCCTGCCTTACCCCTGGTTTGACTTTGTTCAGCTTAGCACTGATGTTCCTAGCAGGACCTCTAGGATTAGTCATATAGACAAGGGAGAATGGAAATCCTGTACTTATTATCGTTTTAATCTCTTCACACCCGTTCTTTCATTTCACTTAACATTATGTGTGCCATACCAAGGGATACTCCATAAATTCTACTTTATTCAGCCTCAGACTTGAATTACTTTTGCTTTCACCTACTTAAAATATTGGGCAACATGAAGTTTTCCTTCCAAGTTGTCTTTCCTTTGCTCTGCAAAGCAGGGTATGAATGAGCCGCATTTTTATGGGACACAAGGTTACAATCTATGCAAGCTTCATCAGCTTCTCAAACTTATGAGCTCAGCTTCTATTTCTGAGGGTATTTTTAAAATCATCTCTTGTCTAAGGAATTATAATAATGCCCTAAGAAATGGCTCGTGAAACAAACGCTATTCTATGCAAGCTGTCCCTACTAACCCCGAATAAGTCTCTTGAGAAAGGAGATGAAAGATCTTGTAGAATCACCTGGAATAGGATTTTGTTAAAATTCTCTTCCAAAAGACCATTTTTTCCTACGGCGGTAATCCAGGGAGTTCATTGAGGACATCACATGTGAGTAGAAAATATTTATCTGGGGATCTACCAAGAGATGTGAATGTAGTTTCTACTTTTGCGCTGGCGGCACGCTGTGGCGGGTGGGCCCGGAAGCCCTGTGATCCTTAAGCCACATCCTGTCATGTCCATGCTGAGAGACACCAGTGGCTTGCTCCACACTGTGACCAAAGTACAGACTCCTCAGTTTTGGCTTCTAGAGCCCTTGTGCTGCCCTCATCACACTCTGAAATGCTATCCGTCACATGCTACCATGGGTTACCATGAGTAACCCCACTGGAATATAAGCTCCATGAGGCAGAGTCCTCGTCTGTCTCCTGCACCTTTCCACCTCCAGTGGTCAAAGCGAAGGAGGTGCTCAAAAACTTAGGAGAATGAGCACCTGGTCGCCTTGGCTTTAGGTCCAATAAACACTGCTTGGACTTCTGTCACGCTCAATCTGGGGCAAAGCACAGGAGCTCTTTCAGGGACACATCATTATAAAAGGTCTTGGCTTCAAGTGTCACTGACTCACAGGCATGAAACCACATATGCCCTAAAGAGCTTTTATGTTCCTACCTGCACAGCCAGCTGCAAGATTCTCCTGAGGGAGCTGTGGGGCTGCGCTGATATTATCATCACAGCTCGCAGCAACATTAACTATGACATCATAAGAGGGGAGAAAAGAAGTTAGTCGCCTAAGGCCCTACTTACTAGATTTCACTTTCCAATGATTAGCCAAGTTCCCTGGAAAGCCTATGTTTGCAAACTGCCCTCATAATTCTGGGAATTCTTCTGGAGTTGCTCAGTGGCCAATTCTTCCACAATGAACACTGAGCATGGAGAAACTCTCCTCTTCACATCTGAATGTTAAGACAGGCCGTGACTGCCACACTCTACATTCTGAGGTGTGTCTGAACCAATCTCCAGATTTCAGCAGGTGGAGTTTTCTTAAATGGGCCAGTTAGTGAGAATTTTACGGTGGTTTCCTAGAATTCACAATAGCAGCCTTTGCTGACCAATGTGGAGATTAATGCAATCTTAGAGACAAAGTCTATGATTAAAAATAACACATTATTTGCTATAATTATATAATTTCATGATCAAAAATACTTTTTTTTATATAATTAAAGCTCACTGGAGTACATCATCCTGAAAGTCATTACAAAGACATTCTGTGGAGCGCCTGAGTGTTTCAGTTGGTTAACTGTCTTCCTTCAGCTCAGGTCATGATCCTAGGGTCCTGGGATCGAGTCTTGCACCAGGCTCCTTGCTCAGCAGGGAGTTTCTTTCTCCCTCTCCCTCTGCTGCCACTCCCCCAACTCGTGCACTTGCTCCTCTCACAAATAAATAAATAAAATCTTGGAGTTTTTTGTTTGTTTGTTTGTTTGTTTTTAAAAGACACTCTGATCATAAGTAAGAAGTTCTGAAAATTTCTGTGTTGAGACAGAGGACACAGCTTGGTGTGGGCAATAATGCCACAGTTAGACTTCAGTGTCTCTTTTGCACAGTTTGGTTTCTGAGTGTGCTGTCCCTTGTGCCACACCCTTTGCCAGCTTACTTTGCAAAACTGTCCTGTGAGTGGAGTGTATTTCCCTGCATCACTGACGATTAATTTGGCCACGTGATTTGTTTGGACCAATGGGAAGGGAACAAATGGGAGGTGGGGAGAGCACTCACTGGCAGAGAAAGGAAATGCCCCCGGTGACCACTGCCCTTTCAGCCTGGCACGTGAAGTCGGGGTGGAGCAGACTGAACACTAGCAGAAGCCTGGGATCCAGGTCGGTTGGACCAAGCCTCCAACAGTCAAGCCCAGCCAACCTGCAGAACCATGACCGAGAGAATCAATGCTACTTGCTGTGAGCCACTGGGTCCTCGAGGTTGTCCGTAATGCAGAAAAATCTGACGGACACCTTGAGCAAGGACTGATATGCTTTTTGGAGTCCCACTGAGGACGCAGAGCCCTCAGGAGTGGTTTTAATTCTTATCTAGATCTTTGTCATCTTTGGAATATGGTTTCACCTGTTGACTGTCCAGGGTAAAAAAAAAAATATCATATGCAGCATAATAAATTGTGCATACCAGTTCAAAGAACTCCAAGAGGTGTGGGAATTGGTTCAAGAGGAATCCCAGAATAAGAAAAAGAGAACAAGTTTTAGAATCCAACCTACCAGAAGTTGAGTCTTCCCGTGAAAACTGCAATCTGTGTGAGCACAGCATGTTTCTTTCTTTTTTCTTTTGTTCTTTTTTTTTAAAGATTTTGTTCTTAAGTCTTAGTTCTTAATCTCTATACCTAACATGGGCACTCGAACTCACAACCCCAAGAGCAAGAGGCGCCCACTCCGCAGACTGAGCCAGCCCGGCGCCCCAGCACAACACATTTCTATTCTTCAGGGTCCACACCTGTTAAGTGGGGATAAAGCTACCTTCTTGTTGTGAAGATTAACTCGAATAAGTCGAATACTGTTTGCTCCTCACAGGCCTTCTTTAGGTCCCTCCCCCTACATTCACCTATTTCCTTAAAGATGTGAGAAAGCTGAAAGGCATAGGAAGCCTAAAGGCACGCACAGGAATGTTACTCAGCAACCAAGGTCTGGAAACTCAGGTGGGAGCACCACGCGCTTCTTTTCTTTAAGATTTTATTTATTAATTTGAGAGAGAGTCAGAGAGAGAGCAGAGGAGGTGTAGGGGCAGAGGGAGAGGAAGCAGACTCCCCCACTGGGCAGGGAGCCTGATGCGGGGCTCGATCTCAGAACCCTGGGATCATCACCTGAGCCAAAGGCAGATGCTTAACTGACTGAGCCACCCAGGTGTCCCAATACAAAGGTTCTTTAACAGGTGCCGGAATCATAACCTGAAGTGAAGGTGTGATCAATTTTCAAGATCCGGTAAGATCTCCCTGTTTCTCCTGAGAACCTGGAAATAGATTTTCATTACCTTTTTTTTCTTTTTTCCCCCTCCAGAATCCCTTCCTGGTACCAGAAAATACAATTGGTAAAAGAAACGAGTAGTGGAAGAACAGGTCCTCACAAAATGACTCCATTTATGGCTAAACCTCTGAATGAATTGTACCATATTGACTGTAGTCTAAAGAATCAACCTCCAAAAGAAGCTTACCAATTAGATCCCCCAAATCACTACACTCTGGATTTCACAACATCCCAGTAATATGATAAATACATGTCTTTAACGAATCTAAAATGAATTTGGAATGGCCTGAACAACTGACTCTGATTCACTGCATACATGACCTCTCAGTATTCTCACATCCCCATCCCTGAATTTTGGATTTCTAAGTTTTACCCAAACATAAGACATTGCTCCTGAAAATGCCCAGAGACATGTAATTGGAAGTGATGCATGTACCATTTCCCTCAAACAGACAGAAGCTGGCTCATTCTTTTTAACCACAGTGAAGTACTTGGGGGGATGGTGTTTGAGGAATGATAGGAGAATGAAGAGACCAAATAAGCCACAGAATTGTAAAGCAGGAAAACTGCGTTTTAAAATGCAAATTTCCCACAATGCTCATCATTGTCAGTCTTAATAATGAATGACAATATTTCCCAAACCCTGAGCCCTAGGCTAAGTTTGTGGTAGAATAATGAAATCCTAGAAAGGCATATTTCTCATCAAAAATCAATTTGTTCTCATGCTTGAGCTGTAGTAAGCACACACAAGATGGTATGAAGTTGTTATGTGCCATAAAAACCTGCCAGGACCAGTTTCAGATGTGCTTCTAGTGGGAATAAATATCCATTTAAACATATATGTTGAAGATTTATTTTGACGGATCTCTGTAGGAAGTTGAAAATTTTGTGTACACTCAAAGGTATTCCCGAGAGAAAAATAAAGTCGATGTTTGCACAATATTTTACTTATGTGACACTTGACATTTTTTTCTTCTTAAAAAGTAGAATGGCATTCTCGCTTGTTCGGAGCTTGGAAGTTGTCACTCCCTCCTCATAAGCGATAGGCTGAACAAACTGAAAAAAATTAACAACTTTTCTTAGATCTCTCAAGGAAGTGAGGTCCCAGAGCCACCAGTGGTGCTCCAAACTGGAGAGACCGGCAGGCGAACACAGAAAACCACAACTTCACGGAGCAGGAACCCCTGAACAGAAATCTCCACAGGAACCAGGACCAGGGAAGGAGAACCTCAGCTGTAGTTGAGGAATTGTTGGAGCTTGGAGTACACAAGGCTGAGAGTTAAAAACTCCAGAGGGTCTAGTCTTACGGTGCCCCCCACCCCAGTTCTGTAAGTTTCATCTGCAGAAGCTCCATCAGGTTCTCATGATGAATATA